>SJYW01035165.1:0-19553 GCA_006410735.1 Raphicerus campestris | reverse complement strand
AGTCGCTTCAGTCGGGTCCAACTCTGTGCGACCCCATAAATGGCAGCCCAACAGGCTCCCCCATCCCTGATTTCGGTGTTGACCATCTGGTAATGTTCATGTGTAGAGTCTTCTCTTGTGTAGTTGGAAGAGGGTGTTTCCTATGACCAGTGCATTTTCTTGGCAAAACTCTATTAGTCTTTGCCCTGCTTCATTCCACATTCCAAGGCCAAATTTGCCTGTTACTCCAGGTGTTTCTTGACTTCCTACGTTTGCTTTCCAGTTCCTTATAGTGAAAAGGACATCTTTTTTCAGTGTTAGTTCTAAAAGGTGTTATAGGTCTTCATAGAACTGTTTTACCTCAGCTTCTTCAGCATTACTGGTTGGAGCATAGATTTGGATTACCATGATATTGAATGGTTTGCCTTGGAGACGACCAGAGATCATTCTGTCGTTTTTGAGGTTGCATCCAAGTACTGCATTTTGGACTCTTTTGTTGACCATGATGGCTACTCCATTTCTTCCGAGGGATTCCTGCCCATAGTAGTAGATATAATTGTCATCTGAGTTAAATTCACCCATTCCAGTCCATTTTAGTTCGCTGATTCCTAGAATGTCAAAGTTCACTCTTGCCATTTCTTGTTTGACCACTTGCAATTTGCCTTGATTCATGGACCTGACATTCTAGGTTCCTATGCAATATTGCTCTTTACATCATCGGACCTTGCTTCTATCACCAGTCACATCCACAGCTGGATATTGTTTTTGTTTTGGCTCCATCCCTTCATTATTTCTGGAATTATTTCTCCACTGATCTCCAGTAGCATACTGGGCACCTACAGTCCTGGGGAGTTCCTCTTTCAGTATACTATCATTTTGCCTTTTCATACTGTTCATGGGGTTTTCAAAGAAAGAATACTGAATTTTTTTGCCATTCCCTTCTCCAGTGGACCACATTCTGTCATATCTCTCCACAATGACCCTCTCATCTTGAGTTGCCCCACGGGCATAGCTTAGTTTCATTGAGTTAGACAAGGCTGTGGTCCTAGTGTTATTAGATTGACTAGTTTTCTGTGAGTATGGTTTCAGTGTGTCTGCCCTCTGATGCCACTACCATCTTACTTGTATTTCTCTTACCTTGGGCGTGGGGTATCTCCTCACGGCTGCTCCAGCAAAGTGCAGCCACTGCTCCTGACCTTGGATGAAGGGTATCTCCTCACCACCACCCTTCCTGACTTTCAACTTTGGATGGCTCCTTTAGGCCCTACTGCTCCCATGCAGCCACGGTTTCTTGGAAATGGGGTTGATCCTCCCAGCTGCTGCTCCTGGCCTTTGGCGCAGGGTAGCTCCTCTTGGCCATTGCCCCTGACCTCGGATGTGGGGTAGCTTCTCTCGGCCGTTCCTGCGCCGTCGCAGCCTGGCACTCTAGGCCGCCAAAATCCTAGCTACAAGTGCATCTGAGAAAAGAAAAGGAAAAAAAAAAAAGCTTTTTTCCCCAAACTTTTCCTATTCCATATATAAGTATATACATATATGGAGAAGGCAATGGCAACCCCCTCCACTACTCTTGCCTGGTAAATCCCATGGATGGAAGAGCCTGGTAGGCTGCAATCCGTGGGGTCGTGAAGAGTCGGACACGACTGAGCAACTTCACTTTTACTTTTCACTTTCATACTGGAGAAGGAAATGGCAACCCACTCCAGTGTTCTTGCCTTGAGAATCAGGGATGGGGGAGCCTGTTGGGCTGCCATTTATGGGGTCGCACAGAGTTGGACCCGACTGAAGCGACTTAGCAGTAGCAGCATATACATTTATATATGCTTTGTTGTTTTGTATTACCTGTTCAGATATTACTTACAGAGAGATACAGTAGAGGAGAAGAGAGGTGCTGGGTGAGCCATTTCAGAATAGTAATTTTATTTTTATTGTTTGCTTATAAGATCCATCACAAATAGGGTTATATCATAGTAAAGAACTAATGTGAATAAGTACACCAGTCACATTTTGACTTGAAAGTAACTGGTCATGTGTTATCCTTGGTCACACATTTGTATGTGTGCACATGAGTGTTATAACTATGATATTTAAAATTACCATAATATTGAAAATTCTGGAGGCTTTTTACAAACATATCTTAGATATTTTAGTATATAGATAATTTACCTATGAATATATTGTTTTTGTTTTTCAGTCACTAGGTCACATCCAACTCTTTGTGACCCCATAAACTACAGCATACCAGGCTTCTCTGTCTATCACTATCTCCCTGAGTTTGTTCAAACTCATGTCCATTGAGTCAGTGATGCCAAACAAGCATCTCATCCTCTGTCTCTCCCATCTCCTCTTGCTCTCAATTTTTCTCAGCATCAGGTTCTTTTCCAGTGAGTCAGCTCTTTGCATCAGGTGATCAAAATATTAGAGCTTCAGCTTCAGCATCAGTCCTTCCAATCAATATTCAGGGTTGAATTCCTTTATAATTGACTGCTTTGAATTCCCTGCTGTCCAAGGGACTCTCAGGAGTCTTCTCCAACACAACAGTTTGAAAGCATCAATTCTTTGGTGTTCAGCCTACTTTATGGTCCAACTCTCATGTCCACACATGACTACTGGGAAGACCATAGCTTTGACTATACAGACCTTTGTTGGCAAAGTAATATATCTGCTTTTTAAAACACTGTCTAGGTTTGAATAGCTATTCTTCCAAGGATCAATAGTCTTAATTTCATGGCTTCAGTCACCATCAGTCTGCCTTGATTTGGAGCCCAAGAAAATGAAATCTGACACTGTTTACACATTTTACCNAGAATAGTAATTTTATTTTTATTGTTTGCTTATAAGATCCATCACAAATAGGGTTATATCATAGTAAAGAACTAATGTGAATAAGTACACCAGTCACATTTTGACTTGAAAGTAACTGGTCATGTGTTATCCTTGGTCACACATTTGTATGTGTGCACATGAGTGTTATAACTATGATATTTAAAATTACCATAATATTGAAAATTCTGGAGGCTTTTTACAAACATATCTTAGATATTTTAGTATATAGATAATTTACCTATGAATATATTGTTTTTGTTTTTCAGTCACTAGGTCACATCCAACTCTTTGTGACCCCATAAACTACAGCATACCAGGCTTCTCTGTCTATCACTATCTCCCTGAGTTTGTTCAAACTCATGTCCATTGAGTCAGTGATGCCAAACAAGCATCTCATCCTCTGTCTCTCCCATCTCCTCTTGCTCTCAATTTTTCTCAGCATCAGGTTCTTTTCCAGTGAGTCAGCTCTTTGCATCAGGTGATCAAAATATTAGAGCTTCAGCTTCAGCATCAGTCCTTCCAATCAATATTCAGGGTTGAATTCCTTTATAATTGACTGCTTTGAATTCCCTGCTGTCCAAGGGACTCTCAGGAGTCTTCTCCAACACAACAGTTTGAAAGCATCAATTCTTTGGTGTTCAGCCTACTTTATGGTCCAACTCTCATGTCCACACATGACTACTGGGAAGACCATAGCTTTGACTATACAGACCTTTGTTGGCAAAGCAATATATCTGCTTTTTAAAACACTGTCTAGGTTTGAATAGCTATTCTTCCAAGGATCAATAGTCTTAATTTCATGGCTTCAGTCACCATCAGTCTGCCTTGATTTGGAGCCCAAGAAAATGAAATCTGACACTGTTTACACATTTTACCCTTGTATTTGCCATGAAGTGATAGGACCAAATGCCATGATATTTTTTTGAATGCTGAGTTTTAAGCCACTTTTTTTATTCTCCTCTTTTACTTTCATCAAGAGGCTCTTTAATTCCTCTTCACTTTTTGCCATTAAAGAGGTATTATCTGCCTATCTGAGGTTGTGATTTCTCCCAGCAATCTTGATTGCAATTTGTATTATATACACATATTTGTAATTATTTAATTATTTCTCAGCATATAGTACAGAATCTGATAGCAGATGCTGAATAAATATGTGTGGGATGCATTCAGGACCATATAGATTTCTCTAACAGAAATCTCACAGTCTATCATTGCATTTATTGTAAATGTAGTTTTTCATTTATAACCTCTTTAGATCTAAACAATTAATACCACTGCTCTGTGAAAGTGATGTTAAGAAATATGCTTAATCAAATCAATTACCTTTGTAGAATGGTTCATCCCACACAAACATTCCAATGCAACCTGTATGTCTCTATTTCATTTCTTTATTTTAAGATGTTTTCCATTTACAATGCTTCATATCAAAACCTACTAATAATATAAAACTGACAATTGAGAATTTTTCTTAAAGACAGAATCCCACTCACCTTTTTGTTACCTTGAGTGGTTGCCAAGATAAATCTAGCTCAAGAGACTACAAGAGGAAGTACTTGAGATTTCTTCTCTCTCCTAGGTTTGTGTGGATTGTTATTTATATCTGGTGGTAAAGAGGAAAATTAGACTAATTCTTACCTCAAGGCTGTGATATTAAAATCCCCTGAAATGAGTATTTGTTGTGATGATTGACAACATGATTATACAAGATCTTAAGTAGCCATGATTACATTGTGAATTCTCATGTTTAATTTTTTTCAAGTGTTTTAACTGCTGACAGCCTTCAAAATTAGTGAACACTTCCCAAAAAAGGCATTAGAATAAATTTATAAGATAGAAAGCCTCTCCAGACTTTTTTCTGAAATGTATCCTAGTACAGTGAATTATTTAATTATACTTAACAACTGAAGAACTTCTAGAAATGTCTATTACTTTATAGCATTTCCTCATACAAAAAAGTAAGTTATAATATCTTTAAACATCTCTGAAAGTATTAAATACAACATAAAATATTAAATGGCTTATAGAATATATTTTAAGCTGGTGGCTCAGATGATAAAGCATCTGCCTACAGTGCAGGAGACCTGGGTTCAATCCCTGGGTTGGGAAGATCCCCTGGAGAAGGAAATGGCACCCCACTCCAGTATTTTTGCCTGGAAAAATCCCATGGACCGAAGAGCCTAGTAGGCTACAGTCTGTGGGGTCACAAAGAGTTGGACACGACTGAGCGACTTTCTTCTTTTCTATGCTATTATTATTTTCAAAATTACAATTTATTTTTTAAAAATTACTTAGCAAGTTTTTCCTTGTCACAAGCAAAACAAAATTAGTTTACCTTGACATAATTAAGATGTATTTACNGGGTCACAAAGAGTTGGACACGACTGAGCGACTTTCTTTTTTTCTATGCTATTATTATTTTCAAAATTACAATTTATTTTTTAAAAATTACTTAGCAATTTTTTCCTTGTCACAAGCAAAACAAAATTAGTTTACCTTGACATAATTAAGATGTATTTACATATAAAAAATATTTTTAAAATTTGACTTAAGAATGTGCATGCATATATAATATGTAGCTTTATTTTAGTATAATTATATATTATATATATAGATAGATTCTGAAGTATATATGTCTCAGCAGTTTTCCAGAGCTACTAACGTCTGTTGCAGAAATTCAGAAAACCATTTCATCTTGCCCCAAATAAATGGTTTACTGTACTAAGGATCAACTTTAAGACATCCTGGCCCCACTAACATGCAAAACCTGACAACAGTGACTCAGTTTTTCCTACAAAAATGAATTAACTATGATTTTGGTTAGACTGTGTGTTTGTATCAGATTTTTCATCTTTTTAAAGTTTCCTTGAATTTTCATCATTGTGTTTTTCTAACAATCCAAACACCATCTCCTTCTTTCCTGTTCCCTCACTATATTTTTACTCTCAAAAATGTAAGTACTTAATGCAGTTCTGTATTTTTTTCCTTATTTATGATATTTTACAATTCAAATAAGTAAAAATAACTAGATGTTTCTAATATTCTTTTATCTATTCAGACTGAATGTTTTAATTTTGTGTATCTATTGGATTGATTTTTATCTCATATTTACTGAAGCAGTTCTCTAAAACTCAGCATGAAAGACAGAATTACTGAAAACATTAAATATATGTATAGCATTCTCTCTGTTTTTGTTATATTCCACTTATCAACAGCTATATTGTTTTTCAGTGATTTCTTGAAGAATTTCTTCACAATACTTTGCATGTAATTATGTTTTTCTCTTACTAATTTAATTTTATCACATCATATGCTGGTTTTGAGAATCTGGTATAAGGCAGTACTTGGGTGCTGTGTGTAAAGTTAAGCTCTATTTAGATATACAGAGGTGAAAAAAGGAGAGAATTTCAAGTAGTGGGAAAGTAAAAGCTAAAACATGGAACAATATTCAGATCTTAGAATATAGAAAAGTACTAACCATTATTTGGATGTTGTTGAATAGATATGGTTAGATTAGATATCTTCAATGATATTAAAAATATTTTATTCACCCTATATTTAACTATGAACCCATCAAGATTTATTGAGCATGAGAAGCATAAATTATTAATTATGAAAAGCTGTAAATTATTAATATATTAATAAATATGAACTACAATATTCCATATTATGGGAAGAATCAAAGCAAACAGGTTAGAGAAGTAATGAAATGTTATTGAGTTATATTAAGGAGGCCTGGAATAAGGAGAGCAGAGAGAATAACATGAGGAGGTGATTCTGAAGTATCAGGTCTAGATTATTTTAAGAAAACAAAAATTTAAAATATTTTCTAGAATATATGCTTCCATAATTAATTATGAACACACTAATTTTCAAATTCAGCATGATAGAGAAATATAGTTTCAATACAGAACTAGAGCTAAGAAAACACGAGCGATTGGGAAAATCATGATTTTAAAACAAAAATAATTTATTTTCAGTTAACAACTTTTAATGACTGCCTTTTGTACTATATAATATAGACACTATGTCAGAGACGGACTGGAGACAAAGCCTGTCTTGCAGTGCCCAATGCAGTGTGGATCATATTAGGTGAAATCAAAGTAATTTCAAGGGAAATAATAAATTTGATGCTTTTAACCTAGGATGGCTGACTTCGTAGGGATTCATACTGCTGCTGCTGCTGCTGCTAAGTTGCTTCAGTCGTGTCTGACTCTGTGCGATCCTATAGACGGCAGCCCATCATGCTCCCCCATCCCTGGGATTCTCCAGGCAAGAATATGGAGTGGGTTGCCATTTCCTTCTTCAATGAATGAAACTGAAAAGTGAAAGTGAAGTCGCTCAGTTGCGTCCAACTCTTAGTGACCTCATGAACTGCAGCCTACCAGGTTCCTCAATCCATGGATTTTCCAGGCAAGAGGACTGGAGTAGGGTGCCATTGCCTTCTCCAATAGGGATTCATATACAGACTCAATTCTATCCATGGGTTCCAGAACCAATATGTAACATTGATGCAAATAATCAGACATACATATTCTAATGAAGAGATCAATATTTTTTGTCAGCTAATGATATTGGGGCTTCCCTGGTGGCTCAGAGGTTAAAGCGTCTGCCTGTAATGTGGGAGACCTGGGTTCGATGCCTGGGTTGGGAAGATCCCCTGGAGGGGGAAATGGCAACCCACTCCAGTATTCTTGCCTGGAGAATCTCATGGACGGAGGAGCCTGGTGGGCTACTGTCCACGGGTTCGCAGAGTCGGACATAACTGAGTGACTTCACTTTCAATGATATTATTATACTGTACTTTCCCACAAAGATAAATTAATGAAAGTTTTGAAAACAGAAGTTGTGTCAAATATGGGGTGAGAAAAACAAGATTGGAGAAAGTATGATTAGAAAGGTAAACAAACTCACAGAATTCATTAACATCGAATTCAATGGAAGGAGATTTTCATGAAGGTAAAGGATTAATATTGATAAGTGTTGCAGACAAGTCTAGGAGGTTGTAAATGGCCAACTGCAATTAGCAAAACCTATATCTTCTGTAGAGGCATAAAGAGATGGTAAATCAAACTAAGAAATATGTTCAAGATGTCTTTATTTGTTCAGTTTTGACCTTCATTCTCTGTCACTACCAAGTTATACATTATATGTGTTTTCTTTTAAATTATATCTTGAGATATTTTCTTTAATTTTATTGTGTTGGAGGATTGGAATCATATAAAAATAAATGTCATATAAGCAATAAGTTCACTGATTTATAATATATATTTGAGGTTTTATTATTATATTTCTCTTTATTGGAAAAATAGAACTTATTTTTTTGTGCAGATAACCTAGCTTCTGGATAAACAATAGTGGTTAAAAGCTTGATCTCTGCATTCTGGACAACTTGGCTTCAGAACTCAAATTTGTAATGATCTGTTCATATGACTTTAGGNTTTTTCTCTTACTAATTTAATTTTATCACATCATATGCTGGTTTTGAGAATCTGGTATAAGGCAGTACTTGGGTGCTGTGTGTAAAGTTAAGCTCTATTTAGATATACAGAGGTGAAAAAAGGAGAGAATTTCAAGTAGTGGGAAAGTAAAAGCTAAAACATGGAACAATATTCAGATCTTAGAATATAGAAAAGTACTAACCATTATTTGGATGTTGTTGAATAGATATGGTTAGATTAGATATCTTCAATGATATTAAAAATATTTTATTCACCCTATATTTAACTATGAACCCATCAAGATTTATTGAGCATGAGAAGCATAAATTATTAATTATGAAAAGCTGTAAATTATTAATATATTAATAAATATGAACTACAATATTCCATATTATGGGAAGAATCAAAGCAAACAGGTTAGAGAAGTAATGAAATGTTATTGAGTTATATTAAGGAGGCCTGGAATAAGGAGAGCAGAGAGAATAACATGAGGAGGTGATTCTGAAGTATCAGGTCTAGATTATTTTAAGAAAACAAAAATTTAAAATATTTTCTAGAATATATGCTTCCATAATTAATTATGAACACACTAATTTTCAAATTCAGCATGATAGAGAAATATAGTTTCAATACAGAACTAGAGCTAAGAAAACACGAGCGATTGGGAAAATCATGATTTTAAAACAAAAATAATTTATTTTCAGTTAACAACTTTTAATGACTGCCTTTTGTACTATATAATATAGACACTATGTCAGAGATGGACTGGAGACAAAGCCTGTCTTGCAGTGCCCAATGCAGTGTGGATCATATTAGGTGAAATCAAAGTAATTTCAAGGGAAATAATAAATTTGATGCTTTTAACCTAGGATGGCTGACTTCGTAGGGATTCATACTGCTGCTGCTGCTGCTGCTAAGTTGCTTCAGTCGTGTCTGACTCTGTGCGATCCTATAGACGGCAGCCCATCATGCTCCCCCATCCCTGGGATTCTCCAGGCAAGAATATGGAGTGGGTTGCCATTTCCTTCTTCAATGAATGAAACTGAAAAGTGAAAGTGAAGTCGCTCAGTTGTGTCCAACTCTTAGTGACCTCATGAACTGCAGCCTACCAGGCTCCTCAATCCATGGATTTTCCAGGCAAGAGGACTGGAGTAGGGTGCCATTGCCTTCTCCAATAGGGATTCATATACAGACTCAATTCTATCCATGGGTTCCAGAACCAATATGTAACATTTATGCAAATAATCAGACATACATATTCTAATGAAGAGATCAATATTTTTTGTCAGCTAATGATATTGGGGCTTCCCTGGTGGCTCAGAGGTTAAAGCGTCTGCCTGTAATGTGGGAGACCTGGGTTCGATGCCTGGGTTGGGAAGATCCCCTGGAGGGGGAAATGGCAACCCACTCCAGTATTCTTGCCTGGAGAATCTCATGGACGGAGGAGCCTGGTGGGCTACTGTCCACGGGTTCGCAGAGTCGGACATGACTGAGTGACTTCACTTTCAATGATATTATTATACTGTACTTTCCCACAAAGATAAATTAATGAAAGTTTTGAAAACAGAAGTTGTGTCAAATATGGGGTGAGAAAAACAAGATTGGAGAAAGTATGATTAGAAAGGTAAACAAACTCACAGAATTCATTAACATCGAATTCAATGGAAGGAGATTTTCATGAAGGTAAAGGATTAATATTGATAAGTGTTGCAGACAAGTCTAGGAGGTTGTAAATGGCCAACTGCAATTAGCAAAACCTATATCTTCTGTAGAGGCATAAAGAGATGGTAAATCAAACTAAGAAATATGTTCAAGATGTCTTTATTTGTTCAGTTTTGACCTCCATTCTCTGTCACTACCAAGTTATACATTATATGTGTTTTCTTTTAAATTATATCTTGAGATATTTTCTTTAATTTTATTGTGTTGGAGGATTGGAATCATATAAAAATAAATGTCATATAAGCAATAAGTTCACTGATTTATAATATATATTTGAGGTTTTATTATTATATTTCTCTTTATTGGAAAAATAGAACTTATTTTTTTGTGCAGATAACCTAGCTTCTGGATAAACAATAGTGGTTAAAAGCTTGATCTCTGCATTCTGGACAACTTGGCTTCAGAACTCAAATTTGTAATGATCTGTTCATATGACTTTAGGGACATTATTTAATTACCCTAAACCATTTTTCAAATATGTCAAAAGAAGGGAAAAATATGTTTATTACATTTGCTTTCCATCAAGATTAAAAGTAATAATGCTTGCATTCCTCAATATATAATTGCTTTATTTTTACCAGTTTGTGAGTTACTCAGTCACTCATTCATGTCTGACTATAGTCTTCCAGGCTCCACTGTCCGTGGAACTTTCCAGACAACTATACTGGAGCAGGGTGGCCATTTTCTACTTCAGAGAATCTTCCCAACCCAGGGATTGAACCGATGTCTCTTGTGCTTCCTCTATTGGCAGGTAGATTCTTTACTACTAGCACCACTGGGGAAGTCCTCCTTCTTCATTAAGACATCAGAACAGTTTGCTTAGTCTTTTCTTTCATGTTAAAGAGAATTATAAATTATTGTGGCTGTTTAAGATGTGAGATTTTGTGGCTTGAGAACAATTTTAAAACCTACTGCAATATCTGAGTGTCTCAGGAGGATAGAGGAGCATCCTGCAGGAAGTATAGCTCCACATGCTGGGTGACTAGGGTGTTGTTTGGATCCTTGTGTGGATGTTGATGTCACATAGAACAATGACAGAATTTGTAACTGGGAAGAAGACTGTGGCAAGTGTGAAGTCTTACTGAAATTAAGGGATTGAAAGTGGGTAGGGAATATGAATGAAAAGGGTTTTAAAAACATATAGGCAATACCTTAAGTTTCTAAGAAATTGTTTAGAGTCATAAAAGGGTGGGAGAACAGTGATCTAAAAATCAGTGTGAGCAAGAACTTGAGGTATGAGTATGCAGATGCCACATGAGGATCTGCAACATATTGGTTTCTATCTGCATTTTAATTGTTAACAGTTAACAACTTCTTTTCTGTTTTAGAATAAAGTGCAATCACTCTTGTTTTAAATCATTAAATATACTAAACTAATTGGAATGCCTCATTGGAAGACATTTTCATAGGTTTTCTACACTTATCCCTCTTTTCCACATCTTTTATCCAATGTATCTTTAATATCTCACCTTAAACATTTAATTTTTTCAAGATGCTTTCCTTGACTTCTTAACAAGATGAGGTCCTTTATTCTGTATGTCACTAAGAAGCATGTACTTTCCTCATCCTGATATGCATCACACTTTATGACTATTATAGCTTAATGTTATCTGTTTTCTAAAGAACTCAAAGCTTCTCAGAGCAGAGATCAGGTGAGTCTTGCTCAATCTGTATCCTCACCACTTAGCACAATAACTGGTATAGAGGAAAAGTTCAATAAATATTTATGAAATAATAAATGAATTACTCATGCTAATTTAAGGCATATTGGAAGATTAAAGTGCTTTCTGTTGAACAGAGGAAAAGTTAAACTGTAAACATAGGAAAACAGGGTAACATTAAATAGTGGCAAGGCAGGGAGGAAATAAAGGACTGAATACTAAGTCCTCAAAAATGGTGACTCAGGTTACCAAAAGGAAAAGAGAGTCAAATGCCCATACCGACTTGGTTCATAAAGTGGCATAAGTCTCTTTTTGTACAGAGAATAAACAGCAACAACAAATAGAGGCCCAATCTAAAACCATTAAAAAACAATTGTTTGCAAGTCCTCATATTCCTTGCCTTTGATTTAACAGTGACTGAACATTTTCTGTAATCAAAGTACAGATTTAATTTTATATTCACTGTTTTTTATTTGAATACACATTTTTTTCACATTGTCATTCTCTTCTGATACAAGTACCAATCACTAAGACAGATAACCTCTTGCCTTGTTTATAGTAATTGTGGTTTAGGTCCTGGTCATCACAGTAGCACCCAAATTACCTCAAGGACAATACAGTTTCTAGGTACTGACACCACAGTTTTTTTTCTGTTCCTTAACCAAGCCCTCCTCCATCTTTTCTCACAACATAGCACATTATCCTAATGTATTATATATTTTGAAAACTGCAAAATGATTTTTATTCCAGTGGTTTCTTTTTTCTGGGACAGATTGAAAACACTCATGTGCTGAGTTGTGCTAATGGCATATTAAAAAATGGAAAATTTCATTAGTAATTAGTAAGAAACTGAAATTTATGTTTCTAAGTAAATTTTACAAATTTGAAAGGCAAAAGGTAAAAGAGTGAAAAGTTAAAAGAGTGGAAGATAAAACATTGGAAAGAGAATAAAAGGACAGATAAACCAAAGTAAAAGCAAGCAGGCAGATGAGCCAACCTTATAATCATTTGTTGATCATATTGTGATTAAAATAGAAAAATATAATAAGTTTTATTTCAGATCTAGCCATAGGCATTTGCAATATGTACTCTTTAATGTTAGTATAAAAGTTACAATGTGACCCTTGGTTCATCTGAATGCNTTATAATCATTTGTTGATCATATTGTGATTAAAATAGAAAAATATAATAAGTTTTATTTCAGATCTAGCCATAGGCATTTGCAATATGTACTCTTTAAAGTTAGTATAAAAGTTAAAATGTGACCCTTGGTTCATCTGAATGCTTTATTCTGTGCTTCTGATATATAAGAACGATGATGGGGCAATGGGAAAATGCTATTCTGCTTCATTCTGGGGCACTGACTCCCAGGGAATCAGTGTTGAAAGTAAGTGGTAAAATATTACCATTCTTCCATATATATAGGATCATTTCAAGTTACTACTGTGTGGGCATAATCAAATTCAGAATCTACACAATTTTAGTAAATGTAAATTAAATTATTAATATTAAGATTTATGTGCCTTCAGGAAATAAACAAAAGTCTCTGTTATTAAAATTTTTTTATTTCTTAGAATTTGTTGCTTTTGTATAAAATTTTGTAAATATCTGGNCCATCACTTCATGGGAAATAGATGGGGAAACAGTGTCAGACTTTATTTTTGGGAGCTCCCAAATCACTGCAGATAGTGACTGCAGCCATGGAATTAAAAGACGCTTAGTCCTTGGAAGGAAAGTTATGACCAACCTAGATAGCATATTGAAAAGCAGAGACATTACTTTGCCAACAAAGCTATGGTTTTTCCAATGGGCATCTATGGATGTGAGAGTTGGACTGTGAAGAAAGCTGAGTGCCAAAAAATAATTGATGCTTTTGAGCTGTGGTGTTGGAGAAGACTCTTGAGAGTTCCTTGGACTGCAAGGAGATCCAACAAGTTCATTCTGAAGGAGATCAACCCTGGGATTTCTTTGGAAGGAATGATGCTGAAGCTGAAGCTCCGGTACTTTGGCCATCTCATGCGAAGTGTTGACTCATTGGGAAAGACCCTGATGCTGGGAGGGACTGGGGGCAGGAGGAGAAGGGAACAACAGAGGATGNAGCTCCGGTACTTTGGCCATCTCATGCGAAGTGTTGACTCACTGGGAAAGACTCTGATGCTGGGAGGGACTGGGGGCAGGAGGAGAAGGGGACAACAGAGGATGAGATGTCTGGGTGGCATCACTAAATTATAGATGTGAGTCTGAGTGAACTCCGGGAGTTGGTGATGGATAGGGAGGCCCAGATTGCTGCAATTCATGGGGTCACAAAGAATAGGATATGACAGCGACTGAACTGAACTGAACTGATAATATTATTCATTGATATTATTAATATTATATATTATATATATTTATATATACTCACTAATATATTATACATATATTTATATATACTCACAAGCTCACATTTTGGCTACAAATAGCTGCAGCATTTTGTTACCCTACTAGGGACTCTACCCAGGTCCTGGCAGTGTAAACACTGATTCCTAATCACTGGGCTACAAGGGAATTTCTGAAAATATATTTTTTATTGTGTAAAATAAATTTGAAATTTCAAGGATATTGGCAATTTTTTAAGCATTTTATACCTGCATTATATCTTCTAGAATCAGACATTTAAAGAGTATCTTGTTTGTCCTCAAATCAATTAACTTACTTAAATTAAGATATAGACAGTAATTTAATGAACATCCACTCTACCAGTTGTATTTACACTCCCACCATTTCTAAGGCAATTGTTTAAAGTTATATTTGCCTGGGAAGCCCAAGGCAAAATGGTTTACCTGAAGGCTCATTCAGCATCACCCTATAGTCCTAATGCAAATTAGAATTCTGACTCTAGTTGAGTTTGGGATTTTAATTAGCCAGAGGGAGTAAGGCAAAAGGGGAAAGAAAGAAGGAAATATTTATTAAATATAAACTGTGTCAAAAGCTTTTTGATATACTCTTTCATGTAAGTTAATTCACTTGATTCTCACAGCTGGTAAAGGTGTTATTATACACTTCTCAATTTTCATATGAGAGACACAATTTCAAAGAGTACAACTTTCCAAATCATACACAAAAGTAAAATCCATACTTNCCCTTTCATGTAAGTTAATTCATTTGATTCTCACAGCTGGTAAAGGTGTTATTATACACTTCTCAATTTTCATATGAGAGACAGAATTTCAAAGAGTACAACTTTCCAAATCAAACACAGAAGTAAAATCCATACCTAGTATGCTTGATGGCAAAGACCATCTCTTGTACTGTTGTGAACATTTCACAGTTAAGGGATAGATGTAGAACTCATTCATCAGCTTCACATTTGGTTTATTTGCCTTCTCATATTTCATTGTTCACAAATAATTTTCAAACTGATACTCTTACCAAAACCTGTACTGTGGAAAATAAAAGGTCTTTTATGCATGGACAAAACTGAAAAGTGAAAAATTCAGGAGCAAAAGAAAAAATAGAGGAACAGGAGTTTGGGAAGATGTGTACATACATATTCACTAAACATATATTGAGTACCTATTCTATACCTTACACTATTGCAAAGTAAACATACAAGATAACTACTATGCAAGTTTCAACAGAGATAGGGAAATAGTCTCTTGATTGAATTGCACNGCACATACATATTCACTAAACAAATATTGAGTACCTATTCTATATCTTACACTACTGCAAAGTAAACATACAAGATAACTACTATGCAAGTTTCAACAGAGATAGGGAAATATTCTCTTGATTGAATTGCACTGGCCACATATGAGCTTCATTGCTTCTCTGCTTATGTGTGTAGCGCTTCAAAGTTAGTAATGGCTTTGCCTAATGTTTAACTCATTGTCTACATATTTCATAAACATTTTCTCATTCCCTAGGTCAAGTAATGTGTACAAATACTGGAATGTCATTGGTCTGCATTGTATTTCTCTTACTGCTAACTTTTTCCATTATATTTTGCAATTATTTGGTTAAATACTAATACTCTTTATTTAATTAATTTACCAGTTCCTTAAGAGTTGAGAGGAGCTTCCCTGGCGGCCCAGTGGTAAAAAAACCTGCCTACCAAAGCACAAAATGCAGGTTCAATTCCTGGGGTGGGACAATCACCTGGAGAAGGAAATGACAACACATTTCAGTACTCTTACCTGGAAAATCCTATGGATAGAGGAGCTTGGAGTCACAAAACTGTCAGACAGGACTTTAGCAACTAAACAACAACCAGAGTTGAGAACATAGTATACATTTTATGAAGTTCTTAGTTACTAAGTGAATAAATATAGTACTATCATAAATGGTCAATTTAAGTTGATTGAGATTTCACTTTTCAACCTAGAAACCCTTGTGAATTGCCCTCCATAGTACTCTATTTTTGAAAGACTTCATTTAAGGTAAGGAAACTAAAATTTTCAAATTCTGAAATGGACAGATAGATTGACTTTTATTGTTGAAGTGAACAACTCAGCCATGGAGCACTTTTTTTTTTTTTTCTCCCTTCTAGCTAAGTTTCTAAAATAAAAATTTGTACAAAGAAACTACTTCCACAAATAAAAATCCACTTTACAAATTTCCAACTAGCGTAAAAATGTGTAATGGGAAAATTGTACTCTGGACAAAGTTATACATTAGTATGCAGTGTTAGAAAAAGGATTCACCAAGTAAAAAACCCAAGCATTGCACTGATGTAGATCAGTCTCTTATTTTCATTACAGTACACCTCAAAAAAAAAATCTTCCAGGCTCTGGTGTTCTACCTTGAAGGCAAGCAAGTCCTCAGGGTAAAGCTCAAATCATCAGATAAGGGCTTTGATGTGAGCGCTTTTATTTCCTGTCACTTTGTCAACCTTTTCAGTACTTGAGTCTGTAGAACTGCACATTAGGAATCGCTAAAATTTGGCTCCAGAGAGATGCAACAAAATGAAACTATTATGCTTATTGCCTTCAGGGCAGATTCTGCCCTAGAGATCAACATGCTGTATATCAGAGTAATGATTGGACTTTAGGTGTGAGCACTGGACACAGAAGTTCTGTCCTTGAGTGATATTTCCGGATTCCTATTTTCAGGTAAAGTTCACAGCATACTCTGTTGACGCACTTTTATTACTACAATAAGAATCTACAAGCTGTAGTTTAGTACAATACACAAAATGTTATCATGATAGTCATATCTAATTATCACACTGTAGACAATGACAATTTATTGGCCAAGATGGCCATTGGCTACACTTAGCTTTATAAACTTAGAGACTCCTTAACAGCCATGATATGTTTAATTATGTTCTCCCTTTTTAGAAAAACAAATGCAAATATAAACTGCCAATGTTCATAAGTCCCATGTAGATATGCACTGTGTGTGTGTGCATATCCTTTTAATATAAATTTTATGTTGTTGGAACAAATATAACCTTATAAATCTTGGTAAATTATAGTAATACATTTTGTCCAAAAAGTATGTGTTTGCTATTCAATATCACAGAAATCCAAGTCTATGCCCCAAACAATAATGTCAAAGAAGGTGAAGTTGAATGGTTCTATGAAAGCCTACAAGAACTTTTAGAACTAACACACAAAAAAGATGTCCTTCATATGATAGGGGAATAGAATGCAAAAGTAGGAAGTCAAGAGATACCTGGAGGAGTAACAGGCATGTTTGACCTTGGAGCATAAAATGAAGCAGGACAAAGGCTAACAGGTTTTGCCAAAAGAATGCACTGCACATAGTAAACACTCTCTTTCAACAGTACAAGAGATGACTCTTGGACATCACCAGATGGTCAACACCAAATTAGACTGATTATGTTCTTTTCAGTCGAAAATGGAGAAGCTCTGTACAGTCAGCGAAAACAAGACCAGTAGCTGACTGTGGCTCAGATCATGAACTCCTTATTGCCAAATTCAGACTTAAATTGAAGAAAGTAGGGAAAACCACTAGACCGTTCAGGTATGACCTAAATCAAATCCCTTATGATTATACAGTGGAAGTGAGAAATAGATTCAAGGGATTAGATCTGATAGACAAAGTGCCTGAAGAACTATGGACAGAGGTTCATAATATTGTACAGAAGGTGGTGACCAAAACCATCCCCAAGATGAAGAAATACGAAAAGGCAAAATGGCTGTCTGAGGAGGCCTTGCAAATAGCTGAGAAGAGAAGTGAAAGGGGCAAAGGAGAGAAGGAGAGATATAGCCATCTATATACAGAGTTCTAAAGAATAGCAGTGAAGAAAGCTAACCACGAAGAAATGATGCTTTTTGAACTGTGGTGATGGAGAAGATTCTTGAGAGTCCCTTGGACTGCAAGAAGATCCAACCAGTCCATTCTAAAGGAGGCAAGTCCTGGGTGTTCATTGGAAAGAATGATGCTAAGGCTGAAACCCCAGTACTTTGGCCACCTCATGCGAAGAGGTGACTCATTAGAAAAGACTCTGATGCTGGGAGGAATTAGGGACAGGAGGAGAAGGGGATAACAGAAGATGAGATGTCTGGATGGCATCACTGACTTGATGGACGTAAGTCTGAGTGAACTCTGGGAGTTGGTGATGGACAGGGAGGCCTGGTGTGCTGTGATTCATGGATTGCAAAGAGTCAGACATGACTGAGTGACTGAACAGAATTGAACTGAAAGAATAGCAAGGAGAGATAAGAAAGACTTCCTATGTGATCAATGCAAAGAAATAGAGGAAAACAACAGAGTGGGAAAGACTGGAGATCTCTTCAAGAAAATTAGAGACACTAAGGGAACATTTCATGCAAAGATGGGCACAATAAAGAACAGAAACAGTATGGACCTAAATGAAGCAGAAGATATTAAGAAGATGATGTTGTTGAAATGCTGCACTCAATAAGGCAGCAAATTTGGAAAACTCAGCAGTGGCCACAGGACTGAAAAAGGTCAATTTTCAACCCAATCCCAAGGAAGACAATGCCAATGTTCTTTGGCTAGAATGTTCTAGAATGTTCAAACTACTGCACAATTGCATTCATCTCACATTTTAGCAAAGTAATGCTGAAAATTCTCCAAACCAGGCTTCAACAGTGCCTGAACTGAGAACTTCCAGATGTTCAAGCTGGTTTTAGAAAAGGCAGAGGAACCAGCGATCAAATTGGCAACATCTGTTGGATCATAGAAAAGGCAAGAGCGTTCCAAAAAATAATCTATTTCTGCTTCATTGACTATGCCAAAGCCTTTGACTGTGTGGACCACAACAAACTGTGGAAAATTCTTAGAGATCCAAATACTAAACCACCTGACCTGCCTCCTGAGAAATCTGTATGCAGGTAAAGAAACAACAGTTAGAACTGGACCTGGAACAACAAACTGGTTCCAAATTGGAAGAGAAGTCTCTCAAGCCTGTATATTGTCACCCTGCTTATTAAACTTATATGTAGAGTACATCATGTGAAATGCTGGGCTGGATGAAGCACAGGCTGGAATCAAAATTGCCAGGAGATATATCAGTAGCCTCTGATATGCAGATAGCACCACCTTTATGGCAGAAAATGAAGAGGAACTGAAGAGCCTCTTAATGAAAGTTCAAAAGGAGAATGAAAAAGCTGGCTTAAAACTCAACATCCAAACAATGAAAATTATGGCAACTGATTCCATCACTTCATGGGAAATAGATGGGGAAACAGTGGAAACAGTGACACCCTTTATTTTCTTGGGCTCCAAATCACTGCAGATGGTGACTGTAGGCATAAAATTAAAAGACGCTTGCTCCTTAGAAGAAAAACTATGATCAACCTAGACAGCATATGAAAAAGCAGACATTACATATACACAATGGAGTATTACTCAGCCCTTAAAAAGAATAAATTTGATTCAGTTGTAATGAGATGGATGAAACTGGAGCCGATTATACAGAGTGAAGTTAGCCAGAAAGAAAAACACCAATACAGTA
>SJYW01035164.1:281418-297318 GCA_006410735.1 Raphicerus campestris | reverse complement strand
TTAATGTTCCCTGGAGTCAGGAGTTTTCTGGTATTCTCAAGTTTTGGATTTTAGCCCCCTGCCTCTGGCTTTCAGTCTTTTTCTTACAGTGGCCTCCAGACTTCTCCATCCATACAGCACAGATGATAAAACATAGGTTATTGGTGAAAAGATTCTCCACAGTGAGGGACATCCAGAGAAATTTAGAGAATTACAAGATGTGTATAAGAGACAGTTGTGGTACTCCTATGTTGGGTGCATATATATTTATAATTGTTATATCTTCTTCTTGGATTGATCCTTTGATCATTAGGTAGTGTCCTTCTTTGTCTCTTTTCACAGCCTTTGTTTTAAAGTCTATTTTATCTGATATGAGTATTGTTACTCCTGCTTTCTTTTGGTCTCTGTTTGTGTGGAATATCTTTTTCCAGCCCTTCACTTTCAGTCTGTATGTGTCCCTTGTTTTGAGGTGGGTATCCATTCAGCCAGTCTTTGTCTTTTGGTTGGGGCACTCAACCCATTTATGTTTAAGGTAATTATTGATAAGTATGATCCTGTTGCCATTTACTTTATTGGTTTGGGTTCGAGTTTATACACTCTTTTTGTGTTTCCTGTCTAGAGAAGATCCTTTAGCATTTGTTGGAGAGCTGGTTTGGTGGTGCTGAATTCTCTCAGCTTTTGCTTGTCTGTGAAGCTTTTGATTTCTCCTTCTTATTTGAATGAGATCCTTGCTGGGTACAGTAGTCTGGGCTGAAGGTTATTTTCTTTCATCACTTTTAGTATGTCCTGCCATTCCCTCCTGGCCTGAAGAGTTTCTACTGAGAGATCAACTGTTATCCTTGTGAGAATCCCCTTGTGTGTTATTTGTTGTTTTTCCCTTGCTGCTTTTAATATTTGTTCTTTGTGTTTGAACTTTGTTAATTTGATTAATACGTGTCTTGGGGTGTTTCGCCTTGGGTTTATCCTGTTTGGGACTCTCTGGGTTTCTTGGACTTGGGTGATTATTTCCTTCCCCATTTTAGGAAAGTTTTCAACTATTATCTCCTCAAGTATTTTCTCATGGTCTTTCTTTTTGTCTTCTTCTTCTGGGACTCCTATGATCCAAATGTTGGGGCATTTAACATTGTCCCAGAGGTCTCTGAGATTGTCCTCATTTAATTTGTTTTTCTTTTTTCCTCTCTGATTCATTTATTTCTGCCATTCTATCTTCTACCTCACTAATCCTACCTTCTGCTCCTGTTCTTCTATTTGTTGCCTCCAGAGTGTTTCTGATCTCATTTATTGCATTATTCATTATATATTGATTCTTTTTTATTTCTTCTAGGTCTTAGTTAATTAAACCTTTCTTGCCTCTTCTCAATCCTTGTCTGCAGGCTATTTATCTGTGATTCCATTTTGTTTCCAAGATTTTGGATCATTTTCACTATCATTATTCCGAATTCTTTATCAGGTAGATTCCTTATCTGTTTCTCTTTTGTTTGGTTTGGTGGGCATTTCTCCTGTTCCTTTACCTGCTGGGTATTCCTTTGTCTCTTCATCTTGTTTATATTGCTGTGTTTGAGGTGGCCTTTCTGCATTCTGGCAGTTTGTGGAGTTCTCTTTATTGTGGAGTTTCCTCGCTGTGAATGGAACTGTACAGGTGGCTTGTCAAGGTTTCCTGATTAGGGAAGCTTCTGTCGGTGTTCTGGTGGGTGGAGCTGGATTTCTTCTCTGGAGTGCAATGAAATGTCCAGTAATGAGTTATGAGACATCAGTGGGTTTAGAGTGACTTTGGGCAGCCTGTATATTGATGCTCAGGGCTGTGTTCCTGTGTTGCTGGAGAATTTGCGTGATATGTCTTGCTCTGGAACTTGTTGGCCCTTGGGTGGTGCTTGGTTTCAGTGTAGGTATTTGAGGAGGCATTTGATGAGCTCCTGTCAATTAATGTTCCCTGGAGTCAGGAGTTCTCTGGTGTTCTCAGGATTTGGACTTACGCCTCCTGCTTCTGGTTTTCAGTTTTATTTTTACAGTAGCCTCAAGACTTCCCCATCTATACAGCACCATTGATAAAACATCTAGGGTAAAGATGAAAAGTTTCTCCACAGTGAGGGACACCCAGAGAGGTTCCCAGAGTTATATGGAGAAGAGAAGAGGGAGGAGGGAGATAGAGGTGACCAGGATGAAAAGAGGGGGAATCAAAAGAGGAGAGAGCAAGCTAGCCAGTAATCACTTCCTTATGTGTGCTCCACAGTCTGGACCACTCAGAGATGTTCATGGGGTTATACAGAGAAGTGGGAGGAAGGAGACAGAGTCGGCCAGGAGGATAAAGGTGGGGAATCAAAAGGAGAGACACATCCAGCCAGTAATCAGTTACCTAAGTGTTCTCCACCGTCTGGAACACACAAAGATATTCACAGAGTTGGGTAGAGAAGAGAAGGGGGAAGGAGGAGATAGGGGTGACCTGGTGGAGAAAAAGTAGAGTCCAGGGGGAGAGAACAGTCAAGCCAGTAATCTCGCTCCCAAGTAAAAATGGGTACTGAAGATTGGGTTCTTAAAGGTACAAAATGGATAACAAATACCAAAAATTGAAGATTAAAAATCTAGAGTAGAGGTTGGATTTTCAAAAATACAACATTAAAGAAAAAAACAGTCACAAAACTATAAAATATATATATATATATGAAGTTTACTTTTAAAAAGGTCTTTATTTTTGCAAAGTAATAGGTTATAAAAATGAAAGTTAAAGGAGTAATAGAGGACTTAAAATTTTTTTCATTAAAAAAATTTAAAGAATGATAGTAAAAATAGTAAAAATATATATATATATATCTAGGACTTTCTCTGGTGTTGTGGGCAGTGTGGGGTCAGTTCATTTTCAGAGAGTTCCTTGATCTGGCTTATATTTCTCAAGACCTGTAGGCCCCTCCCTACGTAGTCAGCACTAACTACAGGGCTTCAATCTACTGCACCTGTCACTTCTGTCACTTCCAAGGCGGCTCCCCGTTTTAACTTCTTCTGTTTGCTGGTCTCTTCAGTGTCTAATTTCTACCCTGAGACAAGGGGGTGGTGGTGGACACTTTTTTAGGCTCACTTGTTCAGTCGTGCTGTGGGGAGGGAGGGACGCTGCAAATAAATAACACTGGCGTGTGCTTGCAGTGTCTCAGCCACACTGGGCCTGCCCCCGCTCACAGTGCGTGTGCCCTCCGTGCCCACACNGCACCTGTCACTTCTGTCACTTCTGTCACTTCCAAGGCGGTTCCCCGTTTTAACTTCTTCTGTTTGCTGGTCTCTTCAGTGTCTAATTTCTACCCTGAGACAAGGGGGTGGCGGTGGACACTTTTTTAGGCTCACTTGTTCAGTCGTGCTGTGGGGAGGGAGGGACGCTGCAAATAAAAAACACTGGCGTGTGCTTGCAGTGTCTCAGCCACACTGGGCCTGCCCCCGCTCACAGTGCGTGTGCCCTCCGTGCCCACACTCTCAGGTTCTAGGTTGCTCTGCCAGGAACCGTCCAAGGGTGACCCTGGGCTGCATGCACCTCCCAGATCTAAGCCACTCAGGTTGAGGCACTTGGGTAGTTTTCAGAGGCGCAGACTGGGTTGGGTCTGTGTTTTGTGACCTTCCCAGGTCCGAGCAGCTCAGGTGATCAGGTGTTTGGCAAGTGCGGTTGCTGTGACTCACTGCCTCCCCCATCCCTGCCGCTCAGTTTACTGGGTGTACACTGGGCACACCTTCTCAGGCGGATGTTGACTGTCCAGAACCCCAAGAAGTCTTGGTTAGCAATGAAGCCTGCTTGCAGTTTGGTAGACAATGCCTCTCTGGGGCTGTGACTGCCCCCTTCCGGCTCTGGCTGCCTATCTCTGGAGGGAGAGGGGCCGGCTGGCAGCTGGCTAGCTCCACTCAGTCCTTTGTTCGGTGAGCGGGCCTGACGATGCCTTAGGTTAGGGCTTTTCGTGTAGTTCTAGTCAGTCCTTTGTTTGGTGAGCGGGCCTGGCGGTGTCTTAGGTTACGGCTTTGCTTTTCGCGTGGTAGCTATCCCACAGTCTGGTTTGCTAGCCCAAGTTAGTTCCCTCAGATTGCCCTCGGGGCATTCAGGCCCGGTCCTTACTCTAAGCAATGCAGCCCGCGCCTCCCTACCCAGCCCCCGCTTGCTAGTGGCAAGTGCAGGCGTCTGTGCTGCTTCTCCACTGGGGAAGTTACTGTTGGGCACATAATCTGTCGGTTTTAATTATTTATTTTTCCTCCCAGTTATGCTGCCCTCTGTGGTTCCAAAGCTCACCACAGACTCGGCATGAGAGTGTTTCCTGGTGTTTGGAAACTTCTCTCTTTTTTAAGACTTCCTTTCCCGGGATGGAGCTCCATCCCTACCTCTTTTGTCTTTTTGTCTTTTATATTTTTTCCACCTCCTTTTGAAGACAATGGGCTGCTTTTCTGGGTGCCTGATGTCCTCTGCCGGCATTCAGAAGTTGTTTTGTGAAATTTACTCAGTGTTCAAATGTTCTTTTGATGGATTTGTGGGGGAGAAAGTGGTCTCCCNCCACCTCCTTTTGAAGACAATGGGCTGCTTTTCTGGGTGCCTGACGTCCTCTGCCGGCATTCAGAAGTTGTTTTGTGAAATTTACTCAGTGTTCAAATGTTCTTTTGATGGATTTGTGGGGGAGAAAGTGGTCTCCCCGCCCTATTCCTCGACCATCTTAGGACCGCGGGCCCCCCAATCATTTCTTAAGGGTATATTCCATATTGTTCATATGTGGTTCATAAATTAAAAATAACACTCACCATTAAAAATAAATGAACGCAAAACTATACAAGAAACAACAGCTTTCATGAGGGAAGTGTAAAGCACAACTACAACGAGATGCCACTCCACACCCATCAGAAAGGCTGTGACCCAGAAACAGACAGCAAGTATTGGTGAATATGGGGAGAAACTGGAGCCCTTGTGCCTTGCTGGTAGGAGTGTATACAGTGCAACCACAGTAAAATTTACTAAAAAGTAAATAAATAAATAAAATTATCATATGATCCAGCAATTCCACTCCTAGCTATATACCCAGAAGAATTGAAAGAAGACACCCAAGCAGGTAATTAGTACTCCAGTGTTCAGTGCAGCCAAAAGGTGGACTATTCAAAAGTCCATGGATGAACCGATACACAAAATGAAGTATACGTACAACTGAGTATTACTCAGCCTTAAGAAGGCATAAAATTGACACATGGGTGAAATCTTGAGGGCATTATGCTAAGTGAAATAAGCCAGGCACAAAAGGGCAGATTCTGTATGACTGCACTTATATGAGGCACCCTAGCGTAGTCAAGTTCGCGGACAGCATGGTGGTTCTAACCAGGGGCTTCAGAGCTGGGGATGTGAGTAGCAGCTTAATGGACACAGTCTCAGTTTGGGATGAGAGACACGTTCCAGAGACAGATGGTGGCGGTGGCTGCACAGCAATGTGAAGCCACTGAACTGCATACTCAAAACCACGGCAACAGCACGCGTGCTACGTACAGTGGCAAGGAGCCTGCCTACTGATGCAGGGGACTTGGGTTTACCCTGGGCAGGGAAGATCCCCTGGGGAGAACATGGTAGCCACCAGTATCCTTGCCTAGAGAATCCACGGACAGAGAAGCCTGGTGGACTACAGTCCAAAGGGTGGCAGAGACTTGGACACGACTGAAGCGACACGGGACACACATATATTTCACCACAATAAAAAAAATTAAGAATAGTTCTAGCACATTGCCTCCATAAACTTTGTACTGAAACAGCTGTACAGAATCATTTTTAAAGTCTGAAGTTACTCGGAAGAACACAATTTAACAACCAAGTAAAAAACCTCCTAGTTTAATAACATAGGCAGAAAAATGGAATCTGAATTTCTATCCAAGGACCAAAGTTCATCGACCCATGCAATGTCTACTAATTAAGCTTTCTGCCCCTCCTCCCAACACCGAATCCCAGCATGTATCACTGCTATACAGTCATTTAGACTATGTTTTAGAAACTAGAAAAATTTTAATTTTATTAACTCAACCAAAACTGAATCTGCCATCTCAGGAGCTATAGAGAGCAGAATCACGGGGCTTCCTGGCCGCAGCAGGGACGGCTGTTGGTTCTGCCGTCTCCTCTCCCCTGGCACGTGTGCGTTTACTGTGTGCAGGGAAAAGCACCATAAAGCCTGAGAACCACGGGTTTAATGGGACCCTGCAGGAAGGAACAGTGCCCATGTTCTCTATTAAGTTCAGATTCCTATGCAAATGCAACGCAGATGACACGCTAGAATCAGCATTTTACAAAAAGATCAGGACCAAGTGGAAAATGGGAGAATTTTTCTCTGCTTGGAAGAAGATGACCAATTTTAAAAACCCTAAGCTGGCAAAAATATGTGCAGGAACAAAAGGAGCCCTGGCATGAGTGTGCCCTTCTCCTTCCTACTGAGGTAGCTCATTTGAGTTCAGAAAGCTTCTTCTGACCTGTGGTGTGCTCCTGGTTAACTCAAATCCATGTGTCATGTAACATATCTCGGTTATTCTAAAAGACTGCTCAGACTTCACTTTTACACATGCAGATCCATCACAATTACTGGAGATCTCTTAAATGTGAGGAAAGTCTGTGAAACAGTCAAGTTGACTGTGCAGTTCCAAGAAGACCCTTCTCTGAGAACACATCATTAGAGCAAAGATCATGCGGGTCTCAGGTTATTTTAACAAAGGTCTAACCGGATAGACTTTATCCCAGCACATCTACCAATGTTCTATACGTTTTCTCTCGTCCTTTGATGCAGACTGTACATCTTAAAATACCAAGACATTCTAAGAAAAAAGGCAAAAAAAAAAAAAGGCGCAGAAATTGTTTTTATACTAAACTTGCTGCTGCTGCTAAGTTGCCTCAGTCATGTCTGACTCTGTGTGACTCCATAGATGGCACCCCACCAGGCTCCCCCATCCCTGGGATTCTCCAGGTAAGAACACTGGAGTGGGCTGCCATTTCCTTCTCTAATGCGTGAAAGTGAAATTTCTCAGTTGTGTCCAACTCTGTGCGACTCCATGGACTGCAGCCTACCAGGCTCCTCCATCCATGGGATTTTCCAGGCAAGAGTACTGGAGTGAGGNTCTGTGCGACTCCATAGATGGCACCCCACCAGGCTCCCCCATCCCTGGGATTCTCTAGGTAAGAACACTGGAGTGGGCTGCCATTTCCTTCTCCAACGCATGAAAGTGAAAAGTGAAAGTGAAATTGCTCAGTCATGTCCAACTCTGTGCGACCCCATGGACTGCAGCCTACCAGGCTCCTCCATCCATGGGATTTTCCAGGCAAGAGTACTGGAGTGAGGTGCCATTGCCTTCTCCATACTAAACTTACTAATGTCAAATTTTTACACTCATCAAATCAGACTGAGAATTTAACATTAGTATATGACAACACTCTATGAAGTTTTTGGGGTAAAGATAGCCCAAAATACTGTGCCTACTCCTCCTGCTGAAATGTGGGTATAATTCTCCGGCAAGTGGATCTGGACCGACTTCAGAGACAGGCCTAACCAGGAGGATGGGATGGAGAGCCGTTCTGGAATGGCCAAGATAGGTCATAGAAGCCTTGCCGCTGGGCCGCTGGGAACACTTGCTCTGTGACCCCAGGCCTGTAGGAACAGTGGTTACCCAGAGACACCGCGCCATAGACACGCAGAGAGAGGCAAGGCGAGAGAGGCCCACAGCCACCAGCTGTGTGTCCAGACACTGTGCAGCAGACACGAGTCGCTCTTGCTGTTAGCTCCCTGTCTGAATTCCCGGCCCACAGAATTATGAGACATAACACTAAGGAAAAACCGGTTGTTGCTTTAAGTCACGACGTTTGGAGGTAATCTGTTACAGTACTACCCGGTACATTCTCTTTAAATAACCAGGGTTGTACCTCAAGTATATGCTATTATCTAAGCAAGATTCATAGAAAGTCTTTCTTTGAATGTCAGAAAAGATGATTCACTATTAGAAACACTACTGAGATGTCAAATTTCATCTATTTTGGTAGAAGAGGGAAGAAGCTCAGGCGAAGTTAAGAATTATTTACTGTCTGTCTCTTCAATTGAGAGGATGTGGGGGAAAGGCAGACATCTGTCTCATCTTTCCTCAGTGAAAACAGTGTAACCCAACCCAAAGGAAAGTCCTGAATCAACTTGCTGCTGCTGCTAAGTCACTTCAGTAATGTCTGACTCTGTGTAACCCCACAGACAGCAGCCCACCAGGCTCCCCCGTCCCTGGGATTCTCCAGGCAACAACACTGGAGTGGGTTGCCATTTCCTTCTCCAGTGCATGAAAGTGAAAAGTGAAAGTGAAGTAGCTCAGTCATGTCCAACCCTCAGTGACCCCATGGACTGCAGCCCACCAGGCTCCTCCATCCATGGGATTTTCCAGGCAAGAGTACTGAGGTGCCATTGCCTTCTCTGGAATCAACCTAGTGCATCTGATAAAGGGTAAGTTCTGGTGGGAGAGAAATGTAGATGCCAAATGTATTCAAGTTATGCTGCAAAGAACAAATCGACCCAACAAGGGAGAAAGGAGGGAGACTAGTGAGTCAGCAGCTTAGAAACAGTTTGCCATGATTTCTGCTATGACCGTGGACTCACTCCCTATGTAACTTACTGTTTAACTAGAAATGCGTGGAAAAGATGATTCAGCAAGACAAGTGTAACAGAGTCACTACGTTAAAAGTGTGGGTAAACGCGCTCTAGTCACTGAAAGTGGGGGAAGGGCTAAGCTATGCACTGACTGCATGTCCACACCCGGCCACCGCAGCCCACAGCCCAGGCCCAACCCCCAGTTCTTCCCACGACCACCTGGGTGAGCTGACGGCCGGCACCTGCGTGACCACAGCAGGCATGGCTGGAGCTGGGTGGTTGAATAGGATGGAAGGGGGAACTTGATTCACTGCAACTTTATGTGTGTTTGGGGGAACTCTGTATCTATTACAAAAAAACAGAAACCAAACATTAATACTGTCGATGTCGCTGTCTTTTCCAGCGAACTGGACTTGCAGGATGCACAACGGGAGAAGGACTAGCAGAAAGAGAGCTGGCGCAGAGGCTGGCCAGGGAGACGGGGGCAGAGGAGGAGAGAAGAGAGGCAGCAGCCTCACCCAGAAACAGCCTGGCGCTTCCCTCATGAAGCGCCCTGTGTGTTTCTGGACACAGTGGTAAGGAATCTGCCTGCCAAGACAGGAGACGTAAGGGACACAAGTTCAACCCCTGGGTGGGGAAGACCCCCTGGAGGAGGAAATGGCAACTCACTCCTGTGTTCTTGCCTGGGAAATCCCATGGACGGAGGAGCCTGGTGTGCTACAGTCCATGGGGTCGCAGAGTCGGACACGACTTAAAAGTCTGAACAACAACAAGGAGGTTGAATCAGGAATTGCTGCATCCCTGGGCTGGGGGCTCCCAGACCTTTAGATCCCCACTTTGCAAGAAGGTTTCTGGGTGAGTTGAGAAGCACACACCCCTGAGCATGAGAGCCAAAGGACCTAGTGAGGCTGTGTCTCACCTCCCCAGCCTGCGCACAAGTGAGCTGCCCTCTCCTTCACAACCCACGCACCCTCCACAGGAGACACCAGCAGGCCTTGCTAGAAGGTGAGCCTGGGCTCAGGACCCCACCAGCCAATGGCACTGCAGGGACTCCTAACTGAACTTCATCCCCAGAGGAGAAGGGTTCTCCACCGAAATGCTCACAAAGCCTATGAAGGATCTCTGACAGAAAGTGACAGAAAGATCAATGATGATTAGTGTCAGTAAACACTCAATCAGGCCTTGTGTTTAACCCCACCAAGTCAAATGACACCTTCCCCAAACCACCACCACCACCACCCGCTGTCAGCAGATGGCCTCTTCCCCAAGAACGTCTTCTCCAAACACTGTGGCTCACACACGATCACACTGTTCCTCCCAGGACCACTAGACAACTTAGCATCGCTTGATACCCAAAACGAAAATCAGTCATGCCAAGGAAACAGTATGTTTCTTAACTATCCCAATTTAAACATTCCTAACAAGAAACATAAAAACTCCATACTTTTTACGTTATAAAGTTGTTCATTTGAGTGACCAAAAAGTTTTTAACTTTCAGATCATAAGCAAGATCACTTGTGTGCTCTGTCATGTCTGACTCTGTGACTCTTGGACTGTAGCCTGCCAGGCTCCTCTGTCCATGGGATTTTCCAGGTAAGAACACTGCAGTGGGTTGCCATTCCCTTCTGGGAATCTTCCTGACCACAGGGATCAAACCTGCGTCTCCTATGTCTCCTGCACTGACAGGCAGATTCTTGACCACTGTGGCACATGGGAAGCCCCATAAGCAAGGTACTGTACTCCAGTTCCCCATCAGGCTTCCAGCACCCCTCAAGCGAATCACAGACTGGGAAGCAGCACTAGACAGCAGTAACCACAACAGCCCAGATGAGAAGAAGACAGCCTGTGACTTGTGACTTCTTTCATCAAAACATCACCCATAGGTTTGCAAAACGTGCACCACCCCCACACACAAAAGCTTAGTTACCTTAAGGAGTAGAGTAAGCATGACCCGATTGTGAAAGAATAATTAATAAGCACAACTATTCAGCATTCACTCACTGAAGCTTCGGTTCAAATCTATACTGGTCCATGCTTTCTATCTAAACAAATAATTCCTTGTATTATTTCCAAAACAACTGTGCCTATCTATATTGTGCACATATACTGCATGGCTGCAAATAACAAAGTAGCTGATAATTCATCAAGACCAAGAAAAAAAAAATCACTGCCTGATGCACTCTGTGTTACAGTAATTAATCAAAATGGTATTTTTCAGAGCACTATTTGAAATATTCTAAGGATAGGAAATTTTGACTGAGCACTTAAGATATATGCAACACTGACCCCCCCCCAAAAAAAAAACCAACAAAAAAAGAAATGTGATACATAAGTCTTTGTGGAACCTGTAAGACTGACCTTCCCTCCTGGATTTTAAGTTAAAAATAATTCAAAGTAAATAAAAAAAAAACAAAAACACAGGGAAAAAAAATCACATGATAAGTACCAAAGCTGTAACAAAGAATATACAGGCTATTGGAAGGCAGAGGCAGCAAAGGCTTCCAAGATTACTACAAGGACAATTCCAAACACCACCACACAAGAGGTGATGGCATGAGTCAGCCTCAAATAAAACCACAGACCGTGAGCAGGAGGAGCGGGAGACAGCGTGTGAGTCCCGAGACCTACTGGAGGCCAGGCTCCACCTGTCACTGCCAGCACACGTGGTATGAGCAAACACTGCTTTAGGAAGGTGGGCCTGGCAGTGGTATCAGCAGGTAAGAGGTGGGGAGGCTGAAAGGGAATCAGAGATCAAGTCCTCAAAGAGAACGGTGTCAATGAGGATGGGAAAAGGGTCGATTCAGCTTATGAAGGAGAGAGAGGATTAAGGTTACCAAGCAAATCAGAGTGACCAGAAACGTAATGGAACCATTGAGAAAACTAGATGAGTTTGGAAGATTCTTTTTTTTTATGTAACAAATCAGTGATGCATTCTTTTCACACATATGAATGTAAAGGGACGGTTAACGTTTCAGGAAGACATACAAATTCTCACCTGTTCTCACTGCAAGCCAGCTTCTTTCATCTGACCTTCAAGCTCCTATGCAACCCAACCCGTTTTCTCTTAAAGCTTCTGTATTTCTGTTCATCCACTACAATCAAACTGCGCTACCCACCCTGGGAACCACCCACGGATGAGCCGGCCTGTCTCCCGCATGCTCACCAAGTGTCTATGTACGCCGTTGTGTTCATCTTCACAACCATTCTTTGCAATAAATGGTGAGGGGATCCCTATTCTATTCAGGGCAGTCTGAAACTTGGAAAGACCAAACAACTTGCCAAATTATTTCCTGAATGAGCACTGAACATGCCTAATGAACTGAGACATGTTGAAGGGCATTAAACCCAGCATTCTCTGGAGCACAGGAAGAACACAAGGTTGACTGAGCGCCCAGCAGCTGTCGCACCTGAAACGTGAACACCCACCTAGGCATGCCCCCTCTGGAGTGACCGTTTACACAGCCCAGATGAAGGCGACTTGTGGGGCAAAGCACTCTCTTCGAGGAACAGGAGCCCTGTGACGCATGGTCCTCCATGACGGAAGAGAGAGTTGATAAAAGTGAGGCCCAGTCTGCATTGAGGGTAGTGCAGGCTGTATTTGCTTTTCTTAAAAAAAAAAAAAAAAAATTAAGCTACTATTACTCAGGAAGATCAAAAACATTAAATAGGTTTAAAAACCAGCCAATGTATAGCTCTTTAAAAAAGTATTTAAAAAGTGAAATTATTTATAGATTCCAGTTTGTACTCTGAAATAAATGAAAAAATTATATAACTTAACAGAACTGCAAAATATCTTTGAAGAGTTAATCGCTCAGTCCTGACAGACTCTTCACAACCCTACGGACTGTAGCCCACCAGGCTCCTCTGTCCACAGAATTCTCCAGGCAAGAATACTGGAGTGGGTAGCCATTCCCTTCTCCAGGGCATCTTCCTCACCCAGGGATGGAACCCAAATCTCCCATAGCAGGAGGATTCCTTACCGTCTGAGCCCTTTTCATTACCCTAACTAAATGTGAAAAAAAACAAGTAGATTACGTTTGCAAGGGAGTTCATGATAACCCACATTCAAACTATGTGTTTCCTCCATTCCCATCCCCAAATCCAATATGGGGAAAATACATGTTTTAATGATCTGTGACCCAGAGAAATGCTTCCTTTGGGCTTATCTGTAGCTTATTAGATCTTAACAATATNTCTGAGCCCTTTTCATTACCCTAACTAAATGTGAAAAAAATCAAGTAGATTACGTTTGCAAGGGAGTTCATGATAACCCAAATTCAAACTATGTGTTTCCTCCATTCCCATCCCCAAATCCAATATGGGGAAAATACATATTTTAATGATCTGTGACCCAGAGAAATGCTTCCTTTGGGCTTATCTGTAGCTTATTAGATCTTAACAATATAAGAACTAACAAAGCTGTCTGAAATGTGTCTTACACACCAGCTTAATTAATTACCTTCTTGGAACACCAATCAATTTAGAGATATGGTAATAGAGAATATTTTCTATATTACTATAGTCTATAGTATTTTCTATACTATACCATATAGACTTTTTATTAAGGAAAAAAAAAAAAGAAAACCTATCCTGAAAACAATTTATGTAGCAATCTGAATGGTGGCATCTTAGGGAAAAGAAAAGGCACTGAATATCATTCTCAATGAATTTGTGCTCAAGACAATTTGAATCATTTTGTCTCCCTAATGCAAATACCATAACTTAAAGAGATGTTGTTGTTCCCATTTCACAGATAAGACTGAGGCTCAGCCGTGAAATTAAAAGATGCTTGCTCCTTGGAAGAAAAGCTATGACCAACCCAGACAGCATATTAAAAAGCAGAGACATTACTTTGCCAACAAAGTCTAGTCAAAGTGATGGTTTTTCCAGTAGTCATTTATGGATGTGAGAGCTGGACCATAAAGAAAACTCAGCACCAAAGAATTGATGCTTTTGAACTGTGTGGTCCTGGAGAAGACTCTTGAGAGTCCCTTGCACAGCAAGGAGATCAAACCAGTCCATCCTAAAGGAAATCAGTCCTGAATATTCATTGGAAGGACTGATGCTGAATCTCTAATACTTTGGCCACCTGATGTGAAGAACTGACTCATTGGAAAAGACCCTGATGCTGGGGAAGATTGAAAGCAGGAGAAGAAGGGGATGACAGAGGATAAGATGGTTGGATGGCATCACCAAATTGATGCATGTGAGTTTGAGCAAACTTCGGAAGTTGGTGATGGACAGAGAAGCCTGGCACGCTGCAGTCCATGGGGTCACAAAGAGTTGGACACGACTGAGCGACTGAAGTGAACAACACAATTCCTGCCCCATCCACACACACACACAAAACCCACAAAAGGTAGATTAAAAAAAAAAACATATATATATATATTACATTAGCTAATTTGCAGAGAAGTTCTTATGGCAGAAAATGAAGAGGAACTAAAAAGCCTCTTGATGAAAGTGAAAGAGGAAAGTGAAAAAGTTGGCTTAAAGCTCAACATTCAGAAAACTAAGATCATGGCATCTGGTCCCATCACTTCATGGGAAATAGATGCGGAAACAGTGGAAACAGTAGCAGACTTTATTTTTGGCAGCTCGGAAATCACTGCAGATGGTGACTGCAGCCATGAAATTAAAAGACGCTTACTTCTTGGAAGGAAAGTTATGACCAACCTAGATAGTATGTTAAAAAGCAGAGACATTACTTTGCCAACAAACGTCCATCTAGTCAAGGCTATGGTTTTTCCAGTAGTCATATATGGATCTGAGAGTTGGGCTATAAAGAAAGCTGAGTACTGAAGAATGTGGTGTTGGAGAAGACTCTTGAGAGTCCCTTGGATGGCAAGGAGATCCAACCAGTCCATCCTAAAGGAGATCAGTCCTGGGTGTTCATTGGAAGGAGTGATGTTGAAGGTGAAACTCCAATACTTTGGCCACCTCATGCGAAGAGTTGACTCATTGGAAAAGACTCTGATGCTGGGAGGGATTGGGGGCAGGAGGAGAAGGGGACGACTGAGGATGAGATGGCTGGATGGCATCACTGACTCGATGGACGTGAATCTCAGTGAACTCCAGGAGTTGGTGATGGACAGGGAGGCCTGGTGTGCTGTGGTTCATGGGGTCGCAAAGAGTAGGACACGACTGAGCGACTGAACTGAACTAACAGTATATTAACTTGCAGTGTGAGTGAGATTTTCCTGAATTAGTCTTGCCTCAGAAAACCACCGCTGAGAAAAATTAAGTACCTGGGGAGGATACCCAATAGCTGCCATTTGCTATGAAAATAATTACTGCTTGACTGTGATATTCTGGAAGCCTCTCCCAGCAGCGTTCATTAGCTGAGCTGCTTTGCTCCTCAGTGCAGCCTAAACTCCCTGAAATTCCCTGCAGAAGCCACGCCCCGCTCTGCTCCCAGCTCTCAGTTCGTGGGTGCTGCACTCACTGCTCTTCAGCGCCTCCCAAGGAAAGTTCCCCTTTCTTTAATGATTGCTAGCACTTACTGAAAATCATGTGCTAGACAGCATTCCACAAGTACTCACTCATTTAATCCTTGCAATCTAACATAAGTACTATTATTATCCCTCCGATAGGAGTGAAAAAAGCCTTCTCAGACAGTGCCCACTGATCCAGGGACCCGAGTCCCTGTAAAAGCTCCCAGCAGGGGACAACAAATTAAATAAAGGTTCTATTACTGTGAACAGTGGTGTTGTTCTTTTCAAATGTCATTTTTGGAAAGCATCTTTTTAGGGCCTAATCCACCAACAGCTGACATCTGGACATGAACCTCCCAGATCTCACTTCAGTTCAGGGCTCTCACTAGGATTCTGACTGCCACAGACACATCCTCATTATCCAGGACAGGAGCACTCATTTCCAAAAGAGTTTTCTTTTTTAGGTCCTAACACCGCCAGTATGTTATCTGTATTATTAAAATTAGTTGAGGCACTTGTTTTGTCGAGCACAGTATATCTAACTAACCTGGGCTATGGAAAAGTGACAGTCTTGCAGTTTTCCTTTTAAGTATCTTCACTGATATTTTTTTAAATGACACACAGTCACTTATTTTTGTGTGAGTTCAAACAACACTAAATGCTATCTGCTATAACATATAACATACATGTTCAGTTTCTATCTTTAATTCAAACATTAGCATTATTTGCCAAACAATTAACTTTTGAGGATACTGAAAACAATCTCCAGAGAAACAAGGCCATACCAACAACAGTAACCACTAACGACTATTCAGCTCAGTTGCTCAGTCGTGTCTGACCTGGAGTTCACTCAAACTCATGTCCATCGAGTCAGTGATGCCATCCAGCCAACTCAT
>SJYW01035164.1:259701-270820 GCA_006410735.1 Raphicerus campestris | reverse complement strand
TCCACACAGTCAAAGGCTTTGGCATAGTCAATAAAGCAGAAGTAGATGTTTTTCTGGAACTCTCTTGCTCTTTCCATGATCCAGTGGATGTTGGCAATCTGATCTCTGGTTCCTCTGCCTTTTCTAAAACCAGCTTGAACATCAGGAAGTTCAGATGTACGTAGCACTTGGTAAATTTGATAAAGAGTAGGGCTGTTAACATTAAGATATTGCAAACACAAGTGCTGAGACAGCAATTTAGAGACCTTTGGAAGAGCTTGAAATAAATATATGAAGAGACAGCCTGAGCAGCCTTACTTGGAAGGCCTGACCTAGAAGCAAGGGTGCTTATCTTGGTGCTTAAAGTCATCCTACAAATATTTACATGTAAACATCTTACGGAAGGTCACACCCATCAAGGACACTGCAAACAATTTGGAACCTGGTGCTCCATATACTAAAACCAGGAAGAAAAAATGATGTGTTTGCTTGCAGCTATTTTAAAATCTCCCCCTCTTTTCAGTTTAGTAACATCAGAATTAGCTTTTGTCTCTCTTTAGACAAAGTAGTGAAAGTTTCTGGTTGTAAATTTAGTTCCAATAAATTCAGTGAAATGGTCTAAATAGTTTATTGTTTCCTAGTTAGATGTTAACAAAATTAACAATAATTATTAATTATATTTTATTACTATGAGTACATATTATTTATATAATTATAATATACTATGTATATAGGTAATTTATATTTATTGTTAATTATAATTATTAGTAATATTTAATTGGAAGGACTGATGCTAAACTTGAAGCTCCAATACTTTGGCCACCTGATGCAAAGAACTGGCTCATTGGAAAAGACCCTGATGCTGAGAAAGATTAAAGGCAGGAGAAGGGGATGACAGAGAAAGAGAGGGTTGGATGGCATCACTGACTCAATGGTCGTGAGTGTGAGTGAACTCTGGGAGATGGTGAGGGACAGGGAGGCCTGGCGTGGTGCAGTCCATGCGGTTGCAGAGAGTCTAACACGGCTGAGCGACTGAACAATACTTACTTAAGAAAAATTCTTTGAGTTAATAATTCATTGATTGTTTACTTGGAGTAGCATGCGAGATGAGGATGTTTGTTCCTCCGTTTAACAAACATTGTGTGAGCACACATGCCCTGGGCACCGGGCTGGGACAGGACCAGGCCCTGAGTGCCTGAAGCTGGCGTGAAGGGCAAGGCAGCAGTGGCCGCAAAACACTTCCAGGCTCCCCCGCCCAGCCTCACCGCGGGCTCTGGCCTGGCCGTCTACCCAAGCCCACAGGTACACCTTCCCCTGAGCCTCTCCACTTAGCCAGGACATACAGGTGGTTTTCCTGTGAAATCTCACTGGGATGCTAAGGAAAATCCCCAAAGCAAGAGAACAAAAGAGACAGACAACCAAAGCAGAGAAATGGATATGGGTCATTCATCCGGAGGGTACGAGAGTTCAGCCTTACCTGCCAGGCCCTCGTCCGGGGGTCTTCCCCACCCCGGGATCAGGCCCCGTCTCCTGCACTGGCAGGCAGGTTCTTCACCACTAGTGCCACCTGGGAAGCCCCTTATAAAGAGAACGNAAGGAAAATCCCCAAAGCAAGAGAACAAAAGAGACAGACAACCAAAGCAGAGAAATGGATATGGGTCATTCATCCGGAGGGAACGAGAGTTCAGCCTTACCTGCCAGGCCCTCGTCCGGGCGTCTTCCCCACCCCGGGATCAAGCCCCATCTCCTGCACTGGCAGGCAGGTTCTTCACCACTAGTGCCACCTGGGAAGCCCCTTATAAAGAGAACCTTCCCCAAACCCTGCTTTCCACACGACGTCCCCCGTATTCCTAGCAAACCTCTCCCTTTGGTTGCCAAGACTCTTAAGAAGGTTCTCCAGGGGAGACATAGGGCTTCCCTGGTGGCTCAGACGGTAAAGAATCTGCCTGTAATGTGGGAGACCCGGGTTCCCTGGGTCCTGAAATTCTCCTGGAGGAGAGCATGGCAACGCACTCCAGTAGTCTTTCCTGGAGAATCCCATGGACGAGGGAGCCTGGTGGGTTACAGTCCATGGGGCTGCAAAAAGTCAGAGATGACTGAAGCAACTTAATGTGCACAAGAGATACGGGAGGTTTGCTGGGCCTCAGCAGATTATTGGAGATAGGATTCAGAGCCTTCAGACTATCTCTAGGGGTCGTTAACTTGGGAATAAACTGCCCTCCAGCCCTCCATTCATCCCTAACCTTTGGAGGGCAACAGTATGAAGCGAGGCCCACAGCCATGTCTATAAACCCAGAGGTAAGTCAAGCTAACATACTGTTAAATGGCATTCATATGCTCCTTCCTTGATAAATGTAACTTCACAATGACATGGAAAACAAGGTTCCAGTTTAGAATCCCTCTGCCCGCCCTGTCACTCCAGGAAGGAGCTTGCACGTATGTGGGTGGACACTTCAGCCCACATGTCCAAGGTCGTATTAATTTCTTAAAACTGCCTTTACATCTACAGTTATCTCAGTAAAAAAAAAAATTAAAATATTTACTTATTTGTTTGGCTTCCTTATACATAAAGGTTGGGAAAGGAGTACGTCAAGGCTGTTTATTGTCATCCTGCTTATTTAACTTATATGCAGAGTACATCATGCGAAACGCTGGGCTGGATGAAGCACAAGCTGGACTCAAGATTGCTGGGAGGAATATCAATAACCTTAGATATGCAGATGTTACCACCCTTATGGCAGAAAGTGAAGAAGGAGTAAAGAACCTCTTGATGAAAGTGAAAGTGGAAAGTGAAAAAGTTGGCTTAAAGCTCAACAATCAGAAAACGAAGATCATGGCATCTGGTCCCATCACTTCATGGCAAATAGATGGGGAAACAGTGCAAATAGCATCAGACTTTATTTTTTGGAGCTCCAAAATCACTGCAGATAGTGACTGCAGCTATGAAATTAAAAGATGCTTACTCCTTGGAAGAAAAGCTATGACCACCCTAGATAGCATATTAAAAAGCAGAGACATTACCTTGCTGACAAAGGTCTGTCTAGCCAAAGCTATGGTTTTTCCTGTGGTCATGTATGGATGTGAGAGTTGGACTATAAAGAAAGCTGAGCACCGAAAAATTGATGCTTTTAAACTGTGGTGTTGGAGAAGACTCTTGAGAGTCCCTTGGACTGCAAGAAGATCCAACCAGTCCACCCTAAAGGAGATCAGTCCTGGGTGTTCATTGGAAGGACTGATGCTGAAGCTGAAACTCCAATACTTTGGGCACCTGATGCAAAGAGCTGACTCATTTGAAAAGACCTTGATGCTGGGAAAGATTGAAGGCAGGAGGAGAAGGGGACGACAGAGGGTGAGATGGCTGGATGGCATCACTGACTCAGTGGACGTGAGTCTGCGTGAACTCCGGGAGCTGGTGATGGACAGGGAGGCCTGGCGTGCTGCCATCCGTGGGGCAGCAAAGAGCTGGACACGACTGAGCAACTGAAGTGAAACTGAAACATCGCTGCCTCGGATCTTAGTCTCGTCGGGTGGGTTCTCCACTGTGGCCCGCAGCCTCCAGTTGGGGCACGAGGGCTTAACTGCACTGTCTTTCTTACACTGGACGGTGAGCACACCTGCACTTTACTTTGGAGGGAGACAGTGTCTCTACCTTTTGAAGGTGTTCTCGTCACAGACATCCTAGAAACGACAGTCCAGGCAAAGGGCTGCCAGAGCATCTACTCCCAAGATGTGCAGAAACACAAGAGAGCGTGGAGGATGGGCGCCCAGCAATGACAACGCAGGACATCATTCGCTCGGGCCCCAGACTGAAGGAGAAAGCAGCCCTCCAAGGTTGCTGGGGTCCGCAGCACGTGGGATGTCAGTCTCCTGCACTGCAAGGCAGTCTTAGCCCCTGGGCCACCAGGAAAGTCCCTTATAAAACGTTTAATTAAAAAGCAAAAAGAGAGTGTGTGTGTGTGTGTGTGTGTGTGTGTGTGTGTGCGCGCGCGCCTGTGTGCTGTGTGACCCGCACACTCAAACAAGTGGGGCCCCCGTGCTGGGCTGTCTGCTCTCAGGGGTGCCCTCTGTTCCCCTTCAGCCTGGCCCCTCCTCACAGCACAAGGAGCCCCCAGGTCTCGCCTAGGACTGCCCCGTGCTTCCGCTTCCAAACCAGGGCTCAAACAGCCTCCAGTCCGTTTCGAGGACGCCCTGGCCTTGCCCTTCTCCATCCTCCCAAGTAAAGGGTTCTGCTCCATCTGTGTGTGCACTTCCAAGCGCACGGGTAGCCCTGGGGGAGCTGTCTGTGGGGAATATGAACAGAGCTTGGTCTGGAAAAGGAAGGGCTAGCATGTTGGTAAGCATTCACGGGCGTGACCAGCATGGGGAAGGGAAGGCGGACACACAGTGGTCTTCCCGTTTTTGCCATAAGATTCTGGAAAGGAGATCGAGAAGAAGGCTGAGCCGGCCTTCTACTCCCTCTCTGACCTCTAGGGACTGGGGCACGGTTCATAAAACCCAGAGACAGAGATCAACTCTTCTGCTCCAATCAAACGACTGACGCCCAGCAGAATGGCAGGCAGCAGTGCAGAGAGCAAAGCAGGGGACCCTGAGCTGGGCCACGGGGTATTTCCCAACCCCACCCTGCGAATCACAGGCTGACCGTGCTCCTCCAGAGAGAAGGGCCATTGATTTCGGCATCCGATGCCCAACAGGTCAAAGTACAAACGGCTTTTCTAGGTCCTTCTGGCCCCGCCAGGACATGACCAGGAGGCCCACAGCAGACAGCTATCTCTTGTGTCGAGTCCTGTCAGACGTGAGGGTTTCTTGGTTTCTACAATAATCCCACTTTCTGAGGATAAGGCAAATCTGCGACTTGACAGTCATGGCCCAGAAGTAAACAGAACCGAGGGGAGAGCTGAACTCGGGGTACTGTGGAGAAGCTTCTGGAGGCTTAATATTTAGTAACAGTGTCCTGTGTCAATCGCCAAGTGCTGAATGCTTTAGAGTTTGGAGCATTTCTTTTTCTATTCCAGAGCAATTTCTGCTCCACAGTAGAGCTGTGGATTTACCATCTTAGGTATTTCTGCACTGCCTCGTTCCCTCCCAAAAGGATTTCAAACAGCTTGTCTCCCTTTAAGGTTAATGAGTCTGGGTCCTAGCACTCTACAAAGTGCATTTGGTTTTATATGAGTCAGCCAAAATTTCTCTTGGGAAATTGTCAGAGAAAATAAATAACTGAGCGGGGCAAGGCAGAGTCACCGTGGAGGACGCTTGGGTTCGAGGGTGCTGCAAAGATGTCCGCTGAGGCTGCACGGGGGAGAGGGCACCACGAGACAGATTCCAGGGGACCGTTCTGGAGAACAGGGCCTGGCAGGCAGACTGCGCTCAGCAAATGTTTGTTGAGTGGGGCAGCGTCTCCCAGCCAGTGTGCTGCTGCCTATGGAAGGGACAGGCAGCTGGTGCCCTTGGCCACAAATGTTACCATTTCCTACATGAGTTGTGCAGAAGGCCCCAGAGCCAGCCCTGGCACTCTGATGGCACCATGAACTCCTCCAGGGCAGGGAAGAGAGCCCGTCTGTATTTACATCCTAAGTGCAAGGCATCATGCCTGGCATCTACGGAAGAAAGGGAAAGTGTTAGCTGCTCTGTCGTGTCCGACTCTTTGCGACTCCAAGGGCTGCAGCCCCCCAGCCTCCTCCGTCCATGGGATTCCCCAGGCAAGAACTGGAGTGGGTAGCCATTCCCTTCTCCTGGGGATCTTCCAGACCCAGGGATTGAACCTGGGTCTCCCGCATTGCAGGCAGATTCTTTATCCTCTGAGCCACCAGGGAAATCCTGGCATCTGGTAGGCACTAAATAAACATTGAGTAGAATTTGCAAGCATGCTTTTTATAACTTCCTCCAAGTCATCTATTAGGATGTTGAGCAGTAAAAAGATCAAGTACAGAACTACTGGCCCTCCAGGGGCCAGGTTGACAATCATGTATTAATCCACACTGGAGGGAGGTGAGGTCTAAGAAGGAGACTTTTTGTTGAGACATGATGGTTTTAGTTCAGACAGTAGAAAGGGTGTCCCAGGGGCAAACTGGACACCAATGAGTAAAAAAGAGAGAAAAGGTCAAGATCTCCCAAGAAGAGGATGCTGGGTAAATCTTGGGGAAAGGGGCGTTCTTCTAACTGCTGGAACAGGGATAGGTGTTTGGTTTTTCTGGGACAGAATTGGGTGACTTTTAGGAGAAGTCATAAATATGGGCCAAACCTCTGATCCAAGAATTTCACTTGTAGATTTCAATTGCTAAAATTTAATCAGCTTCACAAAGATATAAGTATGTGTACAAGACTGTATAGCACAGTATTGGCTATAATGGTGAAACATTTACAATAAAGTTAACTTTCAACAAGCGCTTAAATAAATCATTGAATATAGTCACTGAATGTAATATGACATAGCTGTTAAAATGGTGATGGAGAGTTAGACTTATTTGAATGAAATTTATTTGTACTATATGATTAAGTAAAAAGAGTGAGGTACCAATGGTACCCTTTTGGTTTGCTAGAAACATTTATATATGGAGGGAGAGAGAGAAAAAAATTCTTACAGAATACATGTCAAAATGCTAATGGTGAGGACTTCCCTAGTGGATAGGAATCCGCCTGTCAGTGCAGAGGACACGGGTTCCATGCCTGGTCGAGGAAGATCCCACACGCTGAAGAGCAACTGAGCCCGTGCTCTGAGCCCCAAAGCCAGGCCTACCGAAACCCCGGTGCCCGGGAGCCCGCGCTCCACTACTGGAGACGCCGCCGCGCCGAGGCCGCGCAGCACAACAGGGGAGCAGCTGCACCCGCCACAACCGGAGAAAGCCCGCGCCTAGCAGACCCAGCACAGCAAAAACAATTCAGAAAAACAAATACATACAGCAGTGTGTACATGTCAAAAAAAATTTAATGCAAAATGATAGGATACCAAAAGACTCTGATGCTGGGAGGGATTGGGGGCAGGAGGAGAAGGGGACGACTGAGGATGTGATGGCTGGATGGCATCACTGACTCAGTGGACGTGAGTCTGCGTGAACTCTGGGAGCTGGTGATGGACAGGGAGGCCTGGCGTGCTGCGATTCATGGGGTCGCAAAGAGTCGGACACGACTGAGTGACTGAACTGAACTGAATGGTGATTTATCTTCTGGGTATTAGGAATACAACTAATTTAACATTTTTACTCTTATCTGTTATTTCTAAACTTCTCACTGTGGATATGTGATATTGTAAAAATAGTAATTATAACACACATAATAATAAAGGTTATTATACAGATATTAGTAAAAGTTAGGATGGGTGAAGTTGTGTCTCTGCTGTTGATTAACTTGGTGAGATTTCTGCTACCCCAAGTGCCCAGCTGGGGCTGCAGTGGTTACCTGGCTGGATATTGTGGGAAGAAAGCTGAAACTGAAGAGACTATAGCCACGTCTAGTGGCTGATACTCTAAGGAAGACAGTGACGTGGGAAAACGCGCATCAGTTCCTTACACACTTTGTCAGGCAAAAGTGGTTTTTCAGAACTAATAATTTAAATTTTTTGCTAGGCTTTTTTGGTTTTCATGATGAGAATGTCTTTGCAAATCAGAAATTACATTCTTAGCATTTCCCTCTTTCTGTGACTTCTTTATGAGCAACAGTGTAAGAATTGGAATCTCATCTCATTTTATCCCCTGCTTTGGCACAAAATACTGCCTACAGATATTTGTATCTGAACCTGGAAACAGAAATAACATTTGCCTCTCATCCCACAGGGCACACTGGAAGCTCCATGAGGCCAGGGGTTTTATTTGTTTTGTTCCAGAGCCCAGAAGAATGCCTGGAATGCAGAAGGCACTTAGTATCTTTCAAATGAATAAGTGAATGTTGGCAGAGTAAAACAAGCAACTTGGAAGAAGCCGCTTTGCAAACACTTGCAAACACTTCGCTATACTTACTTTAAAAACATGAGTTTCTAAAGGGAATTCCAAAATAAAAACTCATTCTTTTTATTCATGTAATTAATTTTTCCAATTACTAATATATTTTTAAAATTAGGTATGATCTTCATACACCATATAACAAAAAATGAGAACTACGGACTGTGTTCTCGGTAAACACAGTTCAACAGAACTTGCCCTGATGAGGGAGACGTTCTACGCCAGCATCTCCAATATGGTAGCCGCTGACCATAGAGGGGAGGCATTAGGCACTTGAAATGCAGCTGGCTGAGAAAGAGGAGGTGAACTGTACATTTTATTTTTAATTCTAAATAATTTGCATTTAAATCTGAATAGCCACATGTGATCAGTGGCTACTATCTCAGGCAGTCCAGTCAAGACGGAACTGCTCATCCTAGTGACAAGGTAAACACCACGTGTTTGCCATGACACTGTGCGTAAACACGACTGGATCTCATCCTGTGAGAAGGGGGTGGAAATAACCCCAGGAAACCAGTGTGCATGACAGCGAAATCTCTCTCCCGTGCTCAGCCACTCAGCCATTTCCGACTCCTCGTGACCCCATGGACCCCTGCCAGGCTCCTCTGTCCGTGGGATTTTCCAGCCAGGAATACTGGAGCGAGTAGCCATTTCCTTCTCCAGGGGGTCTTCCCTACCCAGGGATTGAACCCCACTCTCTTGCACTGGCAGGCGGGTTCTTTACAACTGTGCCACCTGCATCTCTCATAAATTAAAAAAAATTTCTTGGTGCTTCCCCAGTGGCTCAGTGGTTAAGCCTCAGTTCTTCTACTGCAGGGGAGTGTGGGTTAGATTCCTGGTCAGGAAGTTCTGCATGCTGTGAGGTGTGGCCAAAGGGAAAAAACATTTTTTTAAAGAAACAAAACATTTTCTTTACCACGCAGCCTTCCTAATCTCTGTAGTCTTGCTACCCGCTGGACATACCACAGATTTATTTGTTCCCAAAATGAGATTTATAAGATTTATAAAATCCAGAGCAAAGATCTGTGCAGTGCATGTTGTCAGCATGAAGATGAAAAGTGCAATGTACATGAACAGTCTTACTTTTACTTCAGATTGCCTCCTTTTGTTACTTGATGTTTGTACATTCTGCTTTAGTGATGTTAGTTATAAACAAAGGTTTCTGATTATTTGTTTTTACTTAAAAATCCCCATGTTATCTCCAAAGGAGATAACAGCTTGGAGGAATTAAGTGAATATGGAACTCAGGCAACCAATCAGAAGAGCTCTCCCCCACCCCATTACCTTCTTCAGAAACCTTCATAAAACATTCATGCAAAGTGTTCTCCTTTAAATTAACTGAGTGTTTATCTTAATTCTTCGTCTTCTTGATGTTGAACTGTCCTGTGGCTTCTCTTATGGGCTTCCCAGGTGGCTCAGCTGGTGAAGAATCTGCCTACCCTGCAGGAGACCCCAGTTCCATTCCTGGGTCGGGAAGATGCTGGAGAAGGGGTGGGCTGCCCAGTCCAGTATTCTTGCACTTCTGTGGTGGCTCAGACAGTAAAGAACCTGCCTTGCAATGTGGGAGACCTGGGTTCGATCCTTGGGTTGGGAAGATCCCCTGGACGAGGGCACGACAACCCACTCCAGTATTCTTGCGTGGAGAATCCCCTCCCATGGATGAGGAGCCTGGCAGGCTGCAGTCCGTGGGGTTGCAAAGAATTGCACACGACTGAGGGACTAAGCAGAGCGCTCAGGCAACCAGTCAGAAGGGCCCCCAACCACACCACCTTCCTCAGAAACCTTCATAAAGCATCCATGCAGAGTGTTCTCCTTTAAATTAACTGAGTGTTTATCTAAATTCTTTCTCTTCTTGGTGTTATCTGTCCCGTGGCTTTTCTTAATGACGTAGATGTCACTGTAGGTCACAATGTAGAAGCAATTTCAGAGAAAAACTGAAAATGGAGGAAAAACACAGCTGAAGTGAATATATCTTTGTGGTGTTAAACTGAAACAAAGGGGTTATTGTGACTTTATGATGAATCATAACAAGCTGTTAAATGAGGTGCAATTAGCTCATTGTAACTAAGCTGCTATCACAGAAATACCATAGACGAGGTGGATTCTCAGCAGCAGACGTGTGCTCCTCATGGTTCCGGAAGCTGTGTTCAGTGCAAGTTCAAGGCAGCGGCAGGCTTGCTGTTGGCTGAGAGCCGGCTTCCTGGCTCACCGACCGACGGCTCACCGACCGACGGCTCACTGTGTCTTCAGGTGGCGGACTGTGAGGGAATTCTCTGGGGTCTCCTTTGTCAGAGCTCTGATCCCATTTATGAAGATAAGGTCGTGTAGCAAATCACCCCCCAAGTCCCATCGAACTGGGGATTGGGCTTCAAGGTATGAACTGTGGGGTGGGAGGGGCCACAGGCGCTTTGAAGGGGTCTCTGTGCACACCCTTGCGTGCTTTTACAACATCATGCATGGACTGTTCAGAAAACATTGGTTCACTAAATTGTGGACTTCTTCCAAATGTTGACCCATTTCATTACACAATATCCAACATGGCATTAATATCAGCACCCATATCATCTGAAAAGTCTTTTTATTGTGATACCATCAAGCTTATGATGCCTGACACAAGATTTTAAAAAATCTAATGTTTGCTAGAAAGTTCAAAGAAACAAGCGGCTTCCCCAGTGGCTCAAATGGTAAAGAATCTGCCTGCCAGCGCAGGAGAGGCAAGAGCCTCGAGTCCCATCCCTGGGTCGGGAAGATCCCCTGGAGGAGGAAGTGGCACCCACTCCAGGGTTCATGCTGGGATAACTTACGGGCAGAGGAGGCTGGTGGGCTGCAGTCCATGGGCCACAAAGAGCTGGCACAGCGGGGCCCCGACCATGCAGCATCAGAGAAATGGCCGCTGTTGGCTGCTTTCCCTGGCGTGACGAGCTCACTTGGTTCATTTTCAAGAACGCGCCTGCCAGGCAGCCAAGTCTGAATAACCCTAGTTGCCAGCTGTTCTTTTAGGCAAAAAGAATCTTCCCTGAAGAAAGCAGTGGGTCCAGGGCGCTGCTCAAACAATGGCGCGGGTGCTTTTCTCTTGAGATAACCACGGTGGCGGAACGCACAGCAGAAGTGCGCTAGGCTTGCTTTCTGTCTTACCTCCCGTGGCCTTTGGAGTGCGCCCAGGTGCCCTAGAGACGCACCAGGAAGCCACTGGGGCACTGAAGGAAAGA
>SJYW01035164.1:232105-248563 GCA_006410735.1 Raphicerus campestris | reverse complement strand
TGTATGATATCATCAGTCAAGGCCTTAAATGCTTTCCAAAAAATTCTGGCATTCTTGTCATTCCACTCCCTGTCCCTCACAATGAGCCGCTAATGATTCCTGCTGTGCAAGCGCGAGGTTACCCGTCAGGATGAGCGAGTTACCGCGTGGGGATGAGCCGGGTCCTTCTGCTCTCTGCTCTTTCTCAGCCGCTGCTGCTTCTGCGTTTTCTCCCCTGGCTCTGTCCTCAGGCCCAGACTACAGCTGCACACACGGGTTCACATTTCGTCCTAAGACACTGGCTTTAGCCTCCCTGTGGGTTTAGGGAGCTGACAGGAAGGAAGAGCGTGCGGGGTCTTTCACTCACTTTTCCTTTGCGCTCTTAAAAGAGGCTTCATCTGGACAGTGAGGCTGCCTGCCGGCGGTGATTCCTTGAAGGATACAGGAATGACCTTTCTCTAGCCTTCCAAGCCGCCTTTTCCTCTCCTCTTTATGCTCCAGCCATGAGGAGGATTCCCTCTCGGGCCTTCTGACTCATCACGTTGTGCCTTTCTCCTAAGAGCCTGAAGCGTCTTTACTGGAGGGTGTGGGACACCACTGCCTAATCCCAGCAATGCCAGCAAGACTTTTTACTGCATTCTCTCTCCTCCCAAATCTCTCTCTTCACCTGATACCTAGATCCCAAATAAAAATCTAATGGATGCAATAAAAGGTTAGGGTTAGTATATTCATCTGTGAGACACACAAAAGGTAGAGTGTTATAATAAAAGATGAAAAACATAAACGTTGAAAACAGGAGATTCTAAAGGTATATGAAATAGTAACATAAAAATGATTTCATCATCAAACACTAGAAACCCAAACAGTGGTCAAAGAACAAAATAAGATTTTATAGCTTACGCATCATTCATCCCCCCTCCGCAGTACGCCACTCTTTTCTCAAGCGGCTCTTGTTTCAGTGTATTGCAGCTATTTATTTACATGGCTTGCTCTGTATTCGATTTTGGTTACTTGGGGATAAAAACCAGGTTCTGTCCTGTTCCGTGACTCCAGTACCCAGCGTGGAGCTTAGAAAACAGTGGATGCTCCATCAAGGTTAATTAACGGGAAGAAGAACAGAAGGTCTTTCTGGGAGAAGAATGCAGAAAGCCTACTGAGAGAGAAAACTGGAGTTTAGCATATTAACTAAATGAAACCCAATGAGTTTCTGTATCACAGAACAGGGTTTGTACAAATGTAGGTACAATGCCATGTTTTTCCTCTGGCTTATGGGCTTTCCTGATAGCTCATTTGGTGAATAATTTGCCTGCAATGCCAAAGATGCCGGTTCAATTCCTGGGTTGGGAAGGTCCGCTGGAGAAGGGAAAGGCTACCCACTCCAGTATTCTGGCCTGGAGAGTTTCAAGGACTGTATAGTCCATAGGATTGGAAACACATGGAAGATTAACCTACCAAATGGAGAGAGGAGAGATGATGGATGGACATGATATCAGACTCATCGCAGCTGATGAATTTCAGAGGGGTGTTTTTCACATCCATGATGTCCTACAGGCTATAAGAATGAAATTAAAATTAAATCAAATTAAGTGCCAAATGTAAAATGCCTTTGAAACCACCAGGAATGATTTGGGGATATTTTGAGAAGTAAAGATGAGCAAAAGAATAAGCCCCAAATAGTGGTAATGACATGACCTTTAATAAGAGCTGGAGGAAAGGAAGCTTTCACCATCATCACCATCCTCCTCCTACTCCACATCATCATTAAACAAGCAGAAAACAATGTCACTGTTGGTACCCAAGCAAACATCCTCATTAGGAGATGCATTTCAGAGACAGAAGCCCCTTTCATCGCTACATTCAAGAGGCAAATGAGGTAGATAGGCAATGAGATGTAGCTTAGTGCTTATTTTACAGTGTAATTTTAGGAGAGTCATTACTGAAAACCTCCACTAATAAAAGATTCCCCAAGGGGTTGGTATTCTGTTAATATGGAAGAAGATGGAATTCAGGATTTTTATATCTTCTGAAACAGACGGTTATAATTTAAACTTCATGAAATACAGGAAAGAGGAAATGCAATCAAAACCCTTAAAGTCCTAGTTTCTTATTTTCCAGGCCAGAGCCTGCAGTAGAGTTGTATAAATAGTTCTGAGACGGTCTTCTATTTTTCTTCCTTCCTGGAGATAATCTGCAGTGTGTCTGCCTGGACACATCGAATGGTGAGCCAGATGGCATTCCAACATCGCGTTTCTAAAAGCCTGAGCTCTCGTCAGATACACTGGAATGATCTTGAGCTGGTGGAGCAGAAGCCGCGTTAAGGGAAGAAGCTTTGGAATGAAAGGAAGGGGCGAGCATGAAAGAATGCCTTGGAAGGGATATTTCCTTTAAAAGGCAGAAGGATCATCTGAGGGTGAGACAAGGAAAACCTTATACATATTAAATCTGTCAGGATCCCTATGACACAGTGTTGCCCTGAGCCAGTCTCAACATTATCAACATATCTTACCAGTAGTGTAAATGCTATATTAGGGTTTGTAAATATTTCACTACCAGGCTTGTTAGCTGCAGGACTTTCCTAACTGAAGTCAAACAGGTTTGAAAGCAGATTATAATGGATTGAAGCAAAGCTAATGAGCCTCCCTTAGGAGCTGCCAGATGCTATTCCAGGAGACCCACACCTGGATTTAGTGTGTGAAACTGACCCAGAGCTTCAGTATTTTATGAATTTATTATATTTGACTGCACCGTGCGGCTTGCATCAGCTTAGCTCCCTGACCAGGGACTGAACCTGGGCCCTTGGCAGTGAAAGCCCCGAGGCCTAACCACTGAATCACCAGGGAATTCCCCAGAACTTCAGTATTTTAATTTCAGCCTCTACTGTCTCTTAAAACACACCCTTCTTTTACGGAAGTCTTTACTGAATTTTGGAGAAGGCAATGGCAACCCACTCCAGTACTCTTGCCTGGAAAGTCCCATGGACGGAGGAGCCTAGTGGGCTGTAGTCCATGAGGTCGCAAAGAGTCGGACACGACTGAGCGACTTCCCTTTACTGAATTAATTACAATATTGCTTCTGTATTATGTTCTGGTTTTGGGGCCATGAGGCATGTGGGATCTTAGTCCCCCAACCAGGGATGGAAACTGCACCCCTCCACATGGGAAGGCAAAGCCTTAACCCCTGAACCACCAGCGAGATCCTAAGAAACACGTCCTTAGACATCACATTTTATTCACATCCTCCCAGAGACAGTACAAAATAAGCTATAGATTGATCACGGAGACAGACAGTGAATCACTCAGTGCTTCAGTTTTGATCCTGAGTATTAGCTTTTTGGTGGCGCTAGTGGAGAAGGCGCTGGCACCCCACTCCAGTACTCTTGCCTGGAGAATCCCATGGATGGAGGAGCCTGGTGGGCTGCAGTCCGTGGGGTCGCTAAGAGTCGGACACGACTGACCGACTTCACTTTCACTTTTCACTTTCATGCACTGGAGAAGGAAATGGCAGTCCACTCCAGTGTTCTTGCCTGGAGAATCCCAGGGATGGCGGAGCCTGGTGGGCTGCTGTCTCTGGGGTCGCACAGGGTCGGACATGACTCAAGCAACTTAGCAGCAGCAGCAGCAGTGGTAAAGAACCCACCTGTCAAAGCAGATACGTGGGTTTGATCCCTGGGTCAGGAAGATCCCCTGGAGGAGGGCACAGCAACCCACTCCAGCATTCTTGCCTGGAGAGCCCCATGGACAGAGGAGCCTGGCGGGCAGCGGTCCACGGGGTCACAGAGAGTCAGACACGACTGAAGCAACACACACGTGGCTTTAGTCCACTCACAGGTTTGTGCAACCAAACTCTTTTTATGACTGAATAATGCTCCTCTGTGTGGCTCTACCACATCTGGTGGATCTATTTACTTGTCGGCAGACATTTGGGTTGTTTCTCCCTGTTGTGAACACTATTGCTATGAACATTCACGTACAGATGCTTGATTTCCATTCCTCTGAGTATGTATTTAAGAGCGGAATTGCTGGACCCTACGCTAACACTCTGCTTACACTTTTAAACTCTATGTGTTCCTTCTGGCAGTGGCTGTGTGCAGGCTTCCCTCAGCTGCAGCAAGCGGGGCTACTCTCCATCGCGGCGCACGGCCTGCTCACTGTGGCGGCTTCTCTCTTTGCCGAGGGCAGGCTCCAGGGCGCGTGGCTGCGGTGCCTGGGCTCAGCACGCCTCGGCATGTGGAATCTTCCCAGACCAGGGTCCCCTGCCCTGGCAGGTGGGTTCTTAACCGCTGTTCCACCAGCCAAGTCCTCACGCTGGCTGCACCGTCTACATTTCTGCTAGCGCGGCACAACAGTTCCGAGTTTCTCCATCTCCCAACCAACACTTGTTATTTTCTCGGTTTGTGTTATGTATAATGGCCATCCTAGCTGGTATGAAGTGCTATCTCACTGTGACTTTGATTTGCATTTCTTCAGTGACTAATGATACTGAGCAGCTTTTTAGGTGCTTCTTGGCTTTTTCTATATCTTCTTTGAAGAAATGTCTATTCAAGTCTTCTGGTCATTTTTAGATTGGGTTGTTTTGTCTTTTAGAATTCCTTAAATATTCTAGATANTCTCCTCTTGCCTTTAATCTTTCTCAGCATCAGGGTCTTTTCAAATGAGTTAGTTCTTTGCATCAGGTGGCCAGAGTATTGGAGTTTCAGCTTTAGCATCAGTCCTTCCAATGAATATGCAGGACTGATTTCCTTTAGGATGGACTGGTTGGATCTCCTTGCAGTCCAAGGGACTCTCATTAATGAAGTAATGAATGAAAAAATAATGAATTAATAAAAAATTAATGAGTGAAAAAAAAGGCTATTCTGTAGTAATGCATTGCAAGGACTGAGAGGGAAATTTCCTGGGGGTCTAGGGTGGGGGTGCCGAGTTCAGGGTCCACTGGAATAAGGCTGATCTCATGACTTCCCTGCTTAAAGCCTTCTGCGGCTTCCCCCTGCCTGTGTGACCATGTCTGGATGCCTTGGGGAGTGTCAAGGCTGGCAGGCTCAGCTCCCGCTGGCTTCTGCAGTCTCTGTGCCCTGGCCTTCGTGTCTGTGGTCCCCTGCCACCAGCACACGCCCGGGCCTCCCTTGCTCCCTGTTCATATTGCAGCTTCCTGGATGCTTTCTCAGAAACCGTCTCTGAGCCTGCCATGGGTTAAACCTCCTGTGCGTGCTCCCACAGCACCGTACTGCTCTCCTGGGCAAGCCTGTTTGGAATCATTTCCTTGCTTCCCTGGTGGCTCAGGGGTAAAGAATCCACCTGCCAATGCAGGAGACCTGAGTATGACCCCTGGGTCGGGAAGATCCCCTGGAGAAGGAATGGCAACAATCCAGTATTACTGCCGGGGAAGTGCCATGGCCACGGGAGCCTGGCGGGCCACAGTCCACGGGGTCCCCAAAGAGCTGGTCAAGAAAGCCACCAAACAACAATGCTTTCCATGCAGCTTGTAACGCTCGGAGAGCAAGGGTCGGGGGTGGTGGGGGCTGCTCCCTCAGCACGTTCTAGGTGTAAATGCATAACCATAAAGAAAAGAAAGTGAAAGTGAAGTCGCTCAGTCATATCTGACTCTTGTGACCCTGTGGACTGTAGCCCGCCAGGCTCCTCTGTCCATGGGATTCTCCAAAGCAAGAAGATTGGAGTGGGTTGCCATCCCCTTATCCAGGGGATCATCCTGACCCAGGGACCAAACCCAGGTCTCCCACACTACAGGCAGACTACCATCTGAGCCACCAGGGGTTCCTAGGCATAGCCATAGGCTTCCAGTAAATGTTGACCAGTGAACGTGGAGAACAATGATGAGACTCTTCCTTTAGGATGATGACGATGGAAATGTCAAAGGCAGGAGGGGAGGTGGGAGTTTGTAATTCCATGCTTGCCCCTCTCCAGACTGAACGCTCTAGAAGAGGGGTGAGCAAACTGTGGATGGGACCAAGTCAGGCCGCTGCCCGTCTTCGTAAATGCAGTTTTGTGGGGACAGGGGCACGCTCATCACTTAGGTGCTGTGTATACATCTACTCTCTCACTCCACCCAAAGTGGGTAGCTGCCTGCACCACAATTATTTACTATTTGGCCCCGTGCCAAAAAACTTGGCCAACCTCTGTTCTAGAAGAAAGTTTGCGTACAGGTTCACTGTGGCAATAGCTGTGGTTATCTTTATGTGCCAGGGTTACAGAGGAGCTCTGTATGCATCTGAATATTCTGCACTACTCACATTTTCTACAAAGAACATCTATTATCTTTATAATCGGTAAAACAATAAAAGTTATTAAAAACCAGATTGAGTTCCCCTCTAATTCTTTTTTAAGCATTTTATACTTTTTTCAGGGAAAAACTTGTTAATCAGAGCAGTTTTCCTTTGGTGGTTTGGAGAACATAGGAAGAGAGCCCTGAGATCTACAGAAGAAATCTCGGGCTCGCTCGTTTCCTGCTCCCGTGAGAGGGTGCCTGTCTGTCATTTATGCCTCCGGCTTGTGAATCGACGTTCAGAAAGTCGAGCCAGGAGCGTCTGTGAGGCTGGGTCCCAGCAGATGTGTGCCTGTCACATGCTGCCTGTCCACGGCCAGTATCGTGCTGAGCACACGGCCGCTGCCGGGGCTTCCCTGGCGGCTCTGTCGGTAAAGAACCCACCTGCGGTGCAGGGACTGGGCTCGATCCCTGGTTGGGGGGTGGGCCCTGGAGAAGGAACTGGCGCNGGGAGGGTGCCTGTCTGTCATTTATGCCTCCGGCTTGTGAATCGACGTTCAGAAAGTCGAGCCAGGCGCTTCTGTGAGGCTTGGGTCCCAGCAGATGTGTGCCAGTCACATGCTGCCTGTCCGAGGCCAGTATCGTGCTGAGCACACGGCCGCTGCCCGGGCTTCCCTGGCGGCTCCATCGGTAAAGAACCCACCTGCGGTGCAGGGACTGGGCTCGATCCCTGGTTGGGGGGTGGGCCCTGGAGAAGGAACTGGCGCCCACTCCAGTGCTCTTACCTGGAGAACCCCATGGACAGAGGCGCCTGCTGGGCTACAGTCCACGGGGTCACAAGAGTCAGATACGACTTGACCGCTGAATCACCACCTCTGGCTGCTCTCCAGTAGTGTTCTGACTGGGACTTACTTTCTGTGTCTTGGTAGCAATTACTAATATTAAGTAAAACCACATAACGTAGACACAAGTCTTCCTTGTTTGTTTTTGGTATATTGTTCATGGTTGTCCTTTTTACTTATTTTTTTCGCTGTTGAGATACAACTCTTAATAGCGATTGCAGATTTTTTTAAAAAGTGTTAGCAAATGACTTTAAACAGAAAATGCATAACTCAGATCTTCAAATATCTGGTGAAAAGGACAGGTCTAGTTTCTCAGTTAGATACCACTCTTCTTCCTCTTCCTTTCTTTTCAAGAACTTTCAAAATAATCAAAGTAAATGATTATTGTGGAAATTTTCTGCTTATAATTTTCACTAGATGTAAGCTCTGTGGAAACAGGCGTGACTGTATTGTTCATGACTGTGTTCTGGCATTGAGATCTACAAGAAGCACAGAGAAAGTGCAGATAATAAATCTTTCTTGAAGGGATGACTATAAATAAAAGAAGTAGAAGAAAGGACAGCTCCCCAGGAAAGCGGTCCTTTTGCAAAACAATTTTGTTGGTTATAAGAAAGACACGCACTTGAAAAACAATTAGAAAATTAAGAAAAGTAGAAAAAAGGACGAAACCTCTCTCTGTTTTCTCAGAGTTGAAGCTATCATGGTTTTGCTGCGTTGCTTTCATTTCTTTTCCCTATGCATGATTTTTAATGCAAAGTTAACCAGGCAATGGTTTTATGTATGTGTGTGTGTATGCAACTAGTTCTTTGTGACCCCACAGACTGCAGCCCACAAGGCTCCTCTGTTCTTGGAATTTTCCAGGCAAAAATACCGGAGCAGGTTGCCATTTCCAAGTCCAGGCGATCTTTCTGCCCCAGAGATGCGACCCGCGTCTGTTGCATCTCTGCATCCTCTGCTCTGACGGTGGATTCTTTCCCACTGCACCGCCTGGGAAGCCCTATGTAGATGCGTGGGAAAGGGAAGACAATTCACATATGTATATGTACATTTGGGCTTCTCTGATAGCTTGGTTGGTAAAGAATCCGCCTGCAATGCAGGAAATCCCGGTTTGATCCCTGGGTTGGGAAGATCCACCGGAGAAGGGATAGGCTGCCCCCTCCAGTATTCTTGGGCTTCCCTTGTGGCTCAGCTGGTAAAGAATCCGTTGAATGTATATTTACATATACATATAAGTATGACTATACATATGAATGTATATTCATATATACATAGAAATACATATATAATATATACAAACAAATAAATTAATATAGTGTTCCTTTTAAAATTAATCTTGCACTGTAAGAATTTTCCATGCAATTTCAAGTTCTTTATAAACATTCATTTTAATGATTAGATAATAAACTGCGTGGAATTGCATCCTTTACGTAATAATTTCCACTTTCTTTTCTCTTGCAGCTATGAACAATGCTGCCATCCGTGTGTTCATCTGGCCGTTTTTCATAGAAAGCACATAATAGGTGGTATTTCAGCCCAGAGAATCTCAGCTATGTCTCAGGAACCCCCCCAGTCTCTGTGCTTACAACAACAGCGGTTTATTTCTTGCTCACACTATAAATCCACTATAAAAATGAGAATTAAAAAAATCATAAAAATGTAGTCCCCTTCAATTCAACAGATATTTGTGGAGTGCCTGTTATCATAAGGCCCACTGCTGGCTCTGAATATAAATGAAAAGATTTTCTGATGAGTCACAGATAAATGCAAGCTGAGAACTCTATTTTCATAACATGCTGTACAACAGCAGGGAACGAAAATCAATGAAGGTGAAAGATCATTTTTCTAGCCTAGTCATTTGTATGCCACATCTGTATTGTTTCAGATATGAGTCTCTTTTTCTGTCGGCCTCTTAAAAACTCTCCTCTGCGTATAAAGGTCAGCCTGGTATGGCCTTATGCCTTATGCTTGAGCAAATTTGCTGCCAGCCATGAGGATTACCAGCCTTGGGTTTCACAACAGCTTCATGCTCCCATGACCTCAAAAGCTGTTGTGAAATTTTCCAAACAAAACTCACTGTAAGTTACCAAAAATAATAATGTAAAATTCAAAAGGCTCTTTACACCAATAATCCGAATCCCAGAAACTATCCTGAGAAAGTATTCCACCAAAGGGAGAAAATGATACACATATGAGGTCTTTACTGTAGATGTTTGTTATTATAGCAAATAACAGGTAAATCATGACATTCTAGATTGAATATCATGAGTCAGTAAACAGTCATAAGAAAATATTCCACCAAAGGAAGAAATGATACACATTGAAGATCTTTACTGTAGATGTTTGTTATTATAGCAAATAGCAGGTATGGTATGACGTACTAGATTGAATATCATGAGTCAGTGAACACTCATAAGCATGAAATTTATATAGACACTTGTGATTTAAGGTAAAAATAGGAAATTGGTAATTTATGCTTATGATTTAAGGTAAAAAAAAGAGAAGGCAATAGAATTCCATCTATGTCGAACAGTTGTGTCTAAAATATGAATACGTTAAAAAAAGACTAGTAGGAAACACGGCAAAGAAACGGCCTGTTTGTTAGGGTACGGGAATTTTGCATTATTTTTAAAGATTTTATATTTCTGTTGTTTTTAATATTTGACACAATAAAGCATTTTTAACAAATACATAAAAACCATTCCTGGGAGGAACTATGTATCAAACTAATGTTTATGAAAATCAGAAATAAAGCTTTAGGCAGATAACTAATATTGTGCTTGCTGGGATGTTGGTTTGCTAGCTCTTCTGGAAATATCATCAATTCTGTCTTTGTCTGATATGCCCTTGTTACTCATTACTGAGAAAGTGAATTATTTAGATAATTGGGGCGGGGGGAGATAGAGCTGTTTTGAGAAAGAACACCCCTTATGAAGAGAATTTTTTGCTATCACTTCGCAGAACTCAGGAAATGAATAGAGCTGAATACTGAGGGACTCTCTTACCTGAAGTATGTAGGCCTGTGTAACATAAGACATTTTCCAGAACTGAATATACCGGTCTTCCCTTTTGCCTGGGACACGGCACACAGGAGACATTCAACACATTGCTGACGGAATGCAAAGGAGAGGAAATTCCATCATGCAGGCGAAACCCGAGGGAAACCCGAGCGAGAGCGCAGCCGAGCTCTGGGCCATGCGGAGCTCCGAAGTGCAGGCGGGAAGGGCGATGGGGCCCCAGGAGCCTCGGGGAGGGCTCAGGGCACCATGCCATCCATGGAGATCGTCAGGAGGCACTGGTCAGCAAGGCCGACCCCGTCGTGGGAGGTGAAATGCGATGCTCTGGGGTCTATCTCCACACCTTGTTGACAAAAGGTGGAAGGAGCTGGCCAACGACAGCCAGCAGAGATGCTGGATTCCTGTAACTCACGTCTGCATATCGCATTCTTCTCTGTATTTATCCATTTGCGGCCGCGCAGGGTCTTCCTTCTCGCACGCTGGCTTTCTCCAGGGGCAGCGACCCGGGCTCTCAGTCTCGGAGCGCTGCGTGGGGCGCACCGCCTGGCTTCTCCTGCAGCGCACGGGCGGGCGGTAGGCGCGCGGGCAGTATACGGGATCTTCCCGAGCCAGGATCGAACTCCTGTCCTCTGCGCTGGCAGACGGACTCAATCACTCGACCACCAGAGCCTATTACATTCGCTACTGGAAGCTTCCTCAGGCCAGGATGCCGAAGGGACAGGCTCCTTCATTCATCCTTGAATGACCACCATTCATCCTTGAATCAGACACTCCTTGGAAGCGGTCCCGTGCTTTGCCGGTCTGAATCCACAGCGCAGCAAGAAGGCCGAGGACTTTATTTTCAGCGGCCTTCGCAGCGCCTGCGTTTGCGGATGGTTTCTTAGTCTCGGGTGTTGTAGGTCTGCCTGGAGCCGATCCAGTTTCCTCACGTGGTGAGCAGGCGAGTCACACATCACCGCAGGGGAACCTTCCAGATGACACTGGTGCCCCCGCGGCCCCTTGGCTGTGCTCCTGCAGACAGTGCCGTGGCTTCTGACAGAGGAGCGCGCCGGGCCGCTTCTCTGTGCTGAGCCTGCAGGCGGCGTGGACGCCCACGGGCTAGGCAGGGGACAGGACGAGCCTTCGGGGGACAGTCAGCATATTCTCCGGGCAGTGATACTCGGTAGACTTGCCCCGAGAGGCCCTGGTGCGATCGCTCCGGCGACCTGGCGTGGGAGGCGCTGGACCAGAAGCCCAGCCCGCATGGACGGCCCAGCTGCTCTGGCCCCCTCTCCATACGCAGGCTTGCTTGTTTTTGTTTGGCTGGGCTTGGTTGCAAATTTAGCTGAAATATATTTATCCCTTGGGTCACTGTGAAGTTTCAGTTCCCTTTGCAAAACATTTTGAGGTTCTCAGAAGAGATGAGAAAGTATATTTGTTCGATCTGGATAATGAATTAGACTTGGGCTTTCTCTTCTGCATAGCTAGGAGGCAAGTTATTCTCTTTTCGTAGTGCAGTGAAGTCCCAAAATGCTAACAATGGCAGGCTCACCACCTCACCTGCATTCTCGGTTTTCAGTTTATTTCTTAGGGTCTTCCCCCTCCCTTCTTTATTGTTGACTTTATTATATTGGAGTATAGCCAATTAACAACGCAGTGATGGTTTCAGGTGCACAGCAGAGCGACTCAGCCATGCATACACAAGTACCCATTCTCCCTGAAAGCCCCTCCCAGCCAGGCTGCTCCAGAACACTGTTTCTCAAGACCTTTGATGAGGAAATTTTAAAACAAAAATCAGACAAGAGAACCTCAAAACTTTGTTATTTAAGTTATCTGATGTTTCTTTTGCCAAAGATTTAAAAGATGCAAAGATGACGGAAAACTGTGGGAAATGAAGCTTCTGATGCTAGCTCTCAGGAAGAACACTTTCTGAGTGGTTTTCAATTGCCTGCTGTAATAAATGATTAATTTCCCCATTAAATTACATTGAAGGGATTAAGAATGTTACGACCTTCCTTTTATATCTAATTGTTATGAGTCACTGGTATAATGGTGTGTCATGAGGAATAAAAATGGACCAGGCAGTTAAATAAACTATGCCCCAGCAGAAGGTGGGGCCTCCCTGATATCTCAGTTGGTAAAGAATCCACCTGCATTTTTGATGACCTGGGTTCCATCCCTGGGTTGGGAAGATCCCCTGGAGAAGGAAATGGCAACCCACTCTATCACTCTGGCTTGGAGAATCCCATGGACTGTATAGTCCATGGGGTCGCAAAGAGTCGGACACAACTTTCACTTTCCTGACAATCTTGATTCTGGCTTGTGCATACTATCTCCAAATGTCCTCTGTTTATAAGGACACTAATCATTCTAGACTAGGGCCCCATCCTAACGCAGGATCCCATCTTAACTCATCACATCCTCAATGGCCCTACTTCCAAAATAGGTCATGTTTTGAGGTTAGAACCTAGAGGGGGTGAGGACTTCAGCATGGGAATTTGGGGGAGACAAATTCAGCCTATGGCGCTCATCCCAGTGGGCCCTTCCCTAATGCCTGTCTTGCAGCTCAGGCTGTCCTTCCTGAAGTTGCAGGTAAGTCGCCATGTCTGTCAGGGTTTTCCATTCAAATCATGAGGCTGAAACTCCTTCCTGGTCTTCACACCCCTGGAAGAGGAAAAGCTCCCTGTGGGGAAGCCTGGGCCTAAGGGAGCAACCCCAGAGCCGGCTTGCGTTTGCACCCTCCTTGTTCTCTTTTCTCCTCCCAAAGGGCCTTGACTTGCTCTCCATCCCAATCTCCTTTCCAGAACGGACCTGGGATTTACTCACATAAAAGAAATAAATCACAGGCTCACGGAACGTTAGTGTTAGGGTCCACAGCTCACCCAGTTTAAAGCCCTTCACAAATGACCTTGATGCCTCAAAAAGCAAAGCCTCAAGTCCAGTGAATGGATGTCCTTTGTGGAACTTGGGGTCCTGGTGATCAAGAAGGACTTTATTTTTGGGGTGGTGGGGAGGCTAGTTATGAGGATTCTGAAGTCACATCCATGAAGTCAACTCAGCCTGCCTTGGTTAGTTAGGGCAGGCTTTGGGTTTTCATGCCTGCGATTCAAACGGCATCAACCTTGGAGGCGGAGCTTCTGGAGGAAGGCGGCTAGGTAGGCGAGAATCTCAGAACCATTGGGAAGGCTGACATGGAATGGTCCCCACCCGCACGCACTGATTCTGACACTCTCTGCCCTTGCGGGGAGTGACTGTGTAGGAGCCCTCAGCTGTCTGGAAGGAGCCGTGCGCCGAAATCCTGCGCGGAAAGCTCAGCAGGCCAGGGACACNATGCCTGCGATTCAAACGGCATCAACCTTGGAGGCGGAGCTTCTGGAGGAAGGCGTCTAGGTAGGCGAGAATCTCAGAACCATTGGGAAGGCTGACATGGAATGGTCCCCACCCCCATGCACTGATTCTGATACTCTCTGCCCTTGAGGGGAGTGACTGTGTAGGAGCCCTCAGCTGTCTGGAAGGAGCCGTGCGCCGAAGTCCTGCGCGGAAAGCTCGGAAAGCTCAGCAGGCCAGGGACACTTAGCCCCTCCTCCTGCTCGGTCAGGACGGGGTGTCCGCAGTGATTACTGGCATAGCCGGGGTAACGTCTGCCGCGCTTGCCACTGTTTTCTGTTTGCAACCCTCCTGCTCTGCTCCTGTGTTCATCACCCACTTTCTTTCTTTTCGGGTTTTAACTGATCATCTCATATACTTTCATTTTCTCTCCTCTCTTCACATATCAGTTATACTTTCTTCTCTTCCTTTTCCCTTCCCCTTCTGATATTCCCATTATATCTTTTGTAGTTGTCCTTGAATTTTTTTTTTAGGTCTTTGTTCTCTTTTTGGTTTTAGAGACTTCTGTTGATATATCCTCTAGCTCAGAGATTCTTTCCACAGCCATGTCCAGTCTACTAATAAGATCACTGAGGGCACTCTTTTCTGTTAGGAAATTTCTCTAGCATTTCTGTTTGGTTCTTTCCTAGGATTTCCATCTCTCATGGACACTGCCCACCTGCTCCTGTGTGCTGTTCACGTTACCAGTTAGAACCCTCAGCATGTTCATCACAGTTTAAAACTTCCAGCCTGATTATCCCAACATACCTACCATATCTGATTCAGATACTTGGTCTCTCTCTTCAAATTTGTGGGGATTTTTTGGGTATACTTTATTTTTTCTTGATAGCCAGATATGATGTACTAGATCAAAGGAACTGATGTTAACAGGTTTGGTTTTTGTTTTTTTTTTTTGGCACACCACACAGCTTGGGAGATCTTAGTTTCCCCCAATCAGGGATCGAACCTGGGGCTCCCACAGTGAGAGCACTGAGTCCCAGCCCCTGGACCACCCGAGAACTCCCTGAACAGGCTTTAGTAATGTGGCCGTGAGGTGCAGGCGGAGGGGAAGCTCTGGTCTCCGGTCCTGCAATTAGGTCTCCATCTTCAGTGAGCCTGTGTCTCTGGACCAAACCTCACGCGTTTCTCACTTTTCCCTCCCCCCTTCAGTGGGTCAGGGTGAGCAGAGTGGGCCAGGTATTTCCCTGCCCTACATCAGCTGGCCAGGCTCTGTTTAGCTAGTTTCTCCTGAAGGCATTTCTGTTAAGAACAGAAAATTCTGGTGCATTTCAGAATTGTTTCTTTTTCCCTTCTTCTGGCTGGAAGTAGGAGGAGGCCGTTCAACCTCCTAAAGGTAAGACTCACAGTATTGCGGGGGCCCCTCCTCTACCCTACATAACTGGGTCTCTCTGGAATTTTTACGTTCAAAGTTGTCCACACTGAACCTCCAGCAATTTACCAATTATAGTCAGGCTTCCCTACCAGAGCAAGGATAGGGTACGCAGGTCTGTGCTTACATCCTGGGACGAGGATGCCCAGAGGAGAACTGGGGAAGAACACTCTCTAACCACCTCGTTTACCTGCTTCTCAACCCAGTGTGCTTTCCTTTTAATAACTTGTCCCCTAATTTTTAAAGTAATACATAGTCATTGCACAAAACTTTGGACAGACTAGAAAAGTATATTTTAAATCGCTATGATCCCTTTCTTTACCCAGAGACCTCTATTGCTAACATTTCTATATAGTTTATGCTGATTCTCTCCTGTGTATCTGTGTAGATAGACAGATGGTAGATAAATGTATAGAGTTGATATTGCAGATTACAGTTTCATATCCTGCTTTTTCCAAGTGCTATTTATCTCCCCATGTCACTCTTTAAAAAAAAAAATATTTATTTGGCCTCACCAGACCTTAACTGTGACCCAAGAACTCTTACTTAGCACCTGAGGTCTGCTCCCTGACCAGGGATCAAATCCGGGCCCTCTGCACTGGGAGCGTGGACTCTTGGCCACTGGACCCCCAGGGAAGGCCCTCCCTGATCACTGTTATCCACCTCGTGCGCAATGGCTGCTTCATTGAACACTACTTGGATTTTCCACAGCTTTATCCCCTGGCCCTTGTTTGGGAACTTTAGGTTTGGTTTGTAATTTGGGGGCATAACTATTCGATACTGTTTGATTATTCCCTTTGCTCAGTGTCCTGACAGTGGGATTGCTGGGTGGAAGGGCGTGGGCGCTCGGTGGGATTGCTGGGTGGAAGGGCGTGGGCGCTTGAAAGGTCTGACGGCGACGGATGCTTTGCCAGGGAGCTTGCGCTTGCGTCCCTTCCGCGTCCCGGCGTGCAGAGCCATCCCTTGCTATAACCGCACAAAGCCTGGCGCTCATTCGTGGGGGAAGAGGCCCCTGTCCTGCTGCGGAGGAGCTGGGGGACGTCCCGTCGCTTTTGCTGTAGTGCAATGACGTCCATCAGCCTTCCTGCTCCTTTATTTACCTGCTTTGTTTTTCCCACTGACGCTGGAGAAGGCTGGCGAGCATATGGCCAAGAAGGCAGAGAAGAGAGCATTGCCAGGAATCAGTTCCCTAATTTTTTTTTTTCTCCAAAACAAATCCAATCCATAACAGGAAGGAGACGGGAAGGAGGAGATGAAAAGAACTTGTTAGCTGCTCATGTGTCCTCCCTCTCAACAAATCATGAAATATAAGCTGCTGGAGGCAGGTGTACTATCAACAGAACCATCAGCTTGTGAACCAGGAAACTGAGTGATGTTGGTAGAAATGCTGGCCAAATCAACACCCAGATAAACCCCGAGGCAGCGTCTAGAAAAAGCACTGTTTGCAGAACCCATAGCTGCCCTGAATGACCCAGGAAACCGCCTGTGGCTCACCCCTCCTTCCTTATCCCCTGTTTCATTAAGGTGTCTTTCCCTTCTAAATCTTTTGGCTATGCTACCAGGCGCATGGGGACTTAGGTCTCTGACCAGGGAGTGAGCTGTGCTTCCTGCAGTAACCACTGGACCGCCAAGGAAGTCCACCTCGTTAACTGTTTACTTAATGAGACATTTT
>SJYW01035164.1:209429-221088 GCA_006410735.1 Raphicerus campestris | reverse complement strand
GAAGCCCCATAGTCATCTTCTCAGTATCTTCATCTTGCTCTGCAAACACGCCAGAGGTGCAGGGTCACGTCCAGACTGGTGGGGCACCAGACACGCCGCCCAGTCTTGCTGCTTTTCCCAGCCAGCTCTCCCATTTCCCCATCTCTGTGCTTTGCTGAGAGCTGTGTCTGCACGTAGCGTCCTGACCCGAACTCCGTAACCTGGGCCAGCTTCTAGAGCAGCCCACCCTGTCCCTTGCTCAGGCTCAGCTGTGTGAACGCCTGTCTCTCCTCAGCCTTCGTGGCACAGGGCCTTTCCGGTTTCGCCCCACATCATGGTCTGTCTGCTGTTAGAGTTGTTTGTGCCTTCGCCTTATGGTTTTTCTTTGACGGTGTAGTAGGAAGGGGCCTTGTCTCTTTACTGATAACACCAAGAGCTGTTATTTGTGAAAACGTTTAATCCGTGGCAAGTGATGTGCTGAATATTTTACATATTTTATTTCCTGTTTATGACAACATGGAAGGCCTATGATAGTACTCCTAGCATGTCACAGATGAACATTGATTACCTGCTCAATGTCATCAAGCAAATAAAAGATGGTGCCAGGATGTGAACCAGGTTTACCTGAATCTGGGCTTTTCTGGTGCATCAGTTGGTAAATGCGGGAGACCTGGGTTCAGTCACTGGGTTCAAAGGTCCCCTGGAGAAGGAAATGCCAACCTACTCCAGTGCTCCTGCCTGGAGAACCTCATGGACAGAGGAGCCTGGCAGGCTACAGTTCACGGGATCGCAAAGGTCGGACACAACTGATCGACTTTCACTTTGATCTGACGCCAAAGACTGTGCTCCTCTCTGTGGGAGCTCCCATCGCTGCTCAGTACTCGCCGGAAGTTCTGGCTGGCAACAGTGTGAGAAGAGGAAGATTTTCTAGGGATTTCTATGCCTCTAGAACAATTCTATCTAAAACTTGAGCTTCACTGGCACTGCCTGATGACCAGTTTTCTACTTAGCGTGGGTAACAAACTTGTGTTTCTAGCGAAGATGGTGACCCACAGAAAAAGATCTATCAACATTAAGATTGTTTGGCTTAGCAAATAAAAATACAAGAGGCCCAGTTACATTTGAAGTTCAACTAAAAAAATGAATAATTCTTGTTAGGCTACAAAAATTATTCATTCTTTTATCTGAACTTCAAATTTAACTGAGCCTCCTATACTTTTTCTGGCAATCCTAATGGACAACTTAGGAAAAGTAATAAGTATCTCATTACTATGGTATTATGTTCCATAGTACCAAGGAGGAAAGCTAGAGCTGGCTAAAAATTTTTTATTTTCTAAAAAATTTAACATTGGAAACTTAAAAAATGTAAAGCCTGGGAGTTCCCTGGCAGTCCGGCTGTTAAGACTCCGAACTCCCATGTTCGGTGTCTCAGATTCCATCTCTGGTTGGGGAATTAAGATGCCACATGCTGTGTGACTAGTCCAAAAAACAGGAAAGCCTAAAAGAATAACAAACACGGGCAATTTGTTACTCACATTATAATGAAAATAATACTTACAAAGAATGGAGAAATAGGGGACTTCCCGGAGGCACAGTGGTTGATAGTCTGCCTTCCAGCATAGGNGAAAGCCTAAAAGAATAACAAACACGGGCAATTTGTTACTCACATTATAATGAAAATAATACTTACAAAGAATGGAGAAATAGGGGACTTCCCGGAGGCACAGTGGTTGATAGTCTGCCTTCCAGCATAGGGGAGGCAGGTTTGATCCATGGTCAGGGAAGTAAGATCCGCCTGCCACGGGCCACGGGGCAACGAAGCCACGCGCCACAGCTCCCGAGCCCATGGGCCCCCACCCAACACGACTAGAAAGACGCCCGTGTGCCACAACTAAGGCTCGATGCAGCCAAACACATATTTTTCCCAGTGTAGAAATAAATATACATATATGAAATATACATGGAATATGAAAAAACTCCTATAATCTTGCCACCCCGAGGCAATCATTGATAATGCTTACAATTTGTACTTTAGCCCTTCAACTTGGAAAGTTAAAATGGGAACAGCCGGAATGCCGGAGTGCTTTGTAGGGGAAATGAGTACTTTCAACTTACCTGCTTTTAAACTGAAGAATAGAGAAAGTAAATTTGTCTGCAGTGAAAGCGGGAGAGCCGCAGGAGAGCGGGAAGCAGGGAGGGCGAAGGAACGGGCGCGANAAATGTCAGAAGAGCCGGTGTTCAAAAAATGAAGCATGATGCTTTGGTGGCAAATGTTAACACAGGCTCACAGACTTCAGACCAGAGCAGATACAGAGATGGTTGTATGATCGCAATAGGACTTCGTCTCAGGATCAAGGAGATCAACCTAGCTAGGAGACCTGAGAAATCGGATATGCTATCAAAGACACAAAATTAAAAGACACGTGCTCCTTGGCAGAAAAGCTATGACAAACCCAGCCAGCATATTAAAAGGCAGAGACATTACTTTGCTGACAAAAGTCCGTCTAGTTAAAGCTATGGTCTTTCCAGCAGTCATGTATGGATGTGAGTTGAACCATAAAGAAGGCTAAATGCCAAAGAATCNAAACCCAGCCAGCATATTAAAAGGCAGAGACATTACTTTGCTGACAAAAGTCCGTCTAGTTAAAGCTATGGTCTTTCCAGCAGTCATGTATGGATGTGAGTTGAACCATAAAGAAGGCTAAATGCCAAAGAATCGATGCTTTTGAACTGTGGTGCTGGAGAAGACTCTTGAGAGTCCCTTGGACTGCAAGGAGATCCCACCAGTCCATCCTAAAGGAAATCAGCCCTGAATGTTCATTGGAAAGACTGATGCTGAAGTTGAAGCTCCAATATTTTGACCACCTGATGTGAAAAGCCCACTCATTGGAAAAGACCCTGATGCTGGGAAAGACTGAGGGCAGGAAGAGAAGAGGGTGACAGAGGATAAGATGGTTAAGCAGCATCACAAACTCAATGGACACGAATCTGAGCAGGCTCCAGAAGACAGTGGAGGACCTGGGAGCCTGGTGTGCTGAAGTCCGTGCGGTCACAGAGTCAGACACGACTTTACATTGAACAGCATCAAAGACGGAGGCACCGCCTTTGAGAACCACGCTGTCCCGCAGAAGGCGGAGATGAGTGTGCGCCGGCGCGCGTGCGCCCCACCACCCGCACGTGGCTGCTGAGCGCCTGTAATGCAGCTGGTGCCACGCAGCAGACGAACCCTAATCGTAATCTTACATCATTTAGATTGAGATGGCCAGACCAGCTCTAGACCATTAGGGCCTCATGGGGGAAGGGTGCACTGTTTGGTCTGAGAGAATGAGGGTCACGTGAGACCTTCTGGAAACCTAACCATTTATATACGGCTACGGCGGGTGCGCAGGCAGCCTAACCTGGGTATGTCTGGAGACTGGCCTACCTGTGCCAGGGGCCCTGGCCCGCCTCAGAGTTACACAGGGTGCTGAACACAGTTCGCTCGGCATCCTCAGATCCAGGCTAGCACAGCCTGGTCCAGGGATGTTTCTGAACTTGGTGCTGAGGAATGGAACAGGGTCAGGCCCAGATATCTCAAGGCGTCACCCTGGAGAGTAAGAGGGACTGTCCTCCATCCGGGTATGGGAGTCAGAAGTAGACACACAAGGAGGACTCCCAGGGCGAAAGCACAACGTGGGCATCTCGTGTGCACAGCCCGTCACTTCAGTTGTCTGATGCTTTACGCCCCCGTGGACTGTGGCCCGCCAGGCCCCTCTGTCCACGGGATCCTCCAGGCAAGAATGCTGGACAGGGTTGCCGTGCTCGTCTCAGGAATCGAACCCGAGTCTCACGTCTCCCTGCACTGTCAGGCGGGTTCTTTACCATGAACGCCACGTGGGAAGCTCCGCCGGCCCAGGGACTGAGGGCGCCGAGGAAAGGAGGGGTGGCCGTGAGCCCCAGAGCTAGATTTCCTGAGTCCAGTGGGGTGCATTCCTCTCCCAACCCTCCCCATGCAGCACCCAGGGGGATGCTCCGATGGGGTAGAAGGCTGAAGACTGTGCGCAGCTCCCGCTGAGGGCCCGCGGCTGGGACGGCAGGCAGGGGCATCAGGGCACCGCCACTGGCGGACTGAAAGGCGGAGGCCTCTCCCCACCTTTTCCGGAGAGACCCCCAGCCCCTCGGGGAGGCAGAGGGGCGGCCCACAGCGGGGCCAGTAGTGAAGTTCTCACCGCCCTTGTCAAGCGGAGGCTCAAGGTCACGTTTAGCTTAATTTAGAAAAAGCAATGCAGTAACGGGACACGTTTGGCTCCTGAACGCGAGCAAACCCACGCCTGCTCGGAGACACGGCCTGGTTGGCTTCTCAAGCAAGTGTTTCGCCCTGTCGATGCTCCCACCACGCCGTCACTGGCTGCTCCCAGAGGCCTGCTGCTGACAAAATGAATTCTCTTATCTCCCAGGCTCGAGGTCCTTTTCTAGTTTACAGGAGAAAAAAACGTCCAAAAAAAAAAAAAGAAAAGAAACCAACCACGCGGAGACATGCCTGTGGCTTGGCTCGGTAATCCCAGGGCCCGCGGGCCGGGTGGGAGCGCCCAGGCGCGCGGGTGAGGGGCCCCTCTCCTGAGAGCCCACGCCGCCTGCGGGTCAGGTGTGAGCCCCGCCCGGAGCCGGTCCTCGGGCCTGAGCAGCCTGGGGCTCCACAGAGCGCCGCCTCCCCCCGCACNTGACACTCCCGCCCACCCGACCGCATGGCAGCAGGCCGGCTGTGCTTGCGCCTGGACACACACAGACACACAGGCCTGCAGCTTCAGAGGGGTTTCTTTTGGGAGGGGCTGGACAGAGGAAGCCCCCTGGGCCCCTGCCCGGGGCTGTGTGGTGGAGAGATGAGAAGAGCTCTGGGAAGCAGCTGAATCAGCAGGACCAGCCTGGGGCAGGCGGCCCGAGGCCTCCTGAGATCCGGGATTCCCAGAGATGCCGGGAGAGGCCCATGGCGCCCCCGTGCTGCTTGGGCGCCGTGTGCTGCGGCCTCTCCTCGATGGGCGTCTGGGTTTTGTGATTTGCTCAGCTTGCTCTTTGGTTGCGAGGGCCTGTCTGACTCTTTGTGGCCCCAGGGACTGTGGGACTCCAGGCTCCGCTATCCTTCACCATCTCCTGGAGTTAGTGCAAACTCATGTCTAGGAGTTTGCTCAACTAGATAAAAACAGAAGTTACCAGCATATTTTTTCGCTCTTATCAGCTGTTTTGAAAGAATCTGTGTGGCATCATCTGCATTTTTGTGTCGTTTCTTGTGTTCAGCCCCTTTCTGCAGTTCACCCGTATTATTGTATGAAGTGCGTGTTCAGTTTCACTGTCACAGTGTCCCACGGAAGGACTATGCCAGCCCTTTCTTGTTAATGGACATTTGGGGTGTTTGCACTTTGGGGCTGCTTTGGGGAACAGTGCTTGGAGCCTCTTTGCATGTGTGTCCTGGTGCAGGTCTGCAAAGGTGTCTAGGTGGACAGCTGATGGTGAACTCTGGGTCCTGGGGAATCACCCCTCAAGCTTTGTCCTGACAGCAAACTGCTCTCCTTGGTGAGGGTCCCTGACTCCTGTCCCCAGCACAACGTAAAAAGAACCCGCGCCTCTGTGTCATCGACAACTGAGTGTTAGAACCGTTCAAATTCTGCCCATCTGTTGGGTATGGAACGACCTCCCACTTTAGTTTTGTGTTTTCTTGATGAAAAGTAACATTGGGTCACTTTTCACACATTTATCAACTCTGGATTTTCTCCTTTTAAAGTACCTGTTTTGTTTACTAGATATTTTTTCTCATTGCCAGAAATCCTTCACATTTGGAATACTAGTTTTTCATTAGCTACATGTATTTCAAATATTTTTTCCCATCTGGTTTTCATTTGAACTCTTTTCATGATGTCTTTTGATGAAGAGACATTCTTTCAATGTAGTTGAATTTGCCATTTTAAAAAAAATGATTAATGCCTTTTGTATCTTCCTTATGAAACTCTTCCCTACAGTCATGACAGTGTAGCCACGCCTCAGAATCCTCGGGGGATTGGCTCTGGGGGGATCGGCGCCAGGGCCTCTGAGATTTTTTACCAAAAGCCTTAGATTTTGTGGTGCCTGAGCTTTTCTGGGATTCCCAAACACCAACAGACCCGCCTCTTGGTTCCCCCACTACCAGCAAAGGTCTCAGCGTTTTCTGATGTGCTACCAGTGACCTACCATCTGCAGCCAGTCAGACGCTTTTGGCTTCTGAATGTTGATGCTTTCCTCCGCTTCGCCTGTTATCTGTGTGTGTGTGTGTGTGTGTGTGTGTGTGAGTGTGTGTGTGTGTGTGTGTGTGTGTGTGTAAGCACACGTGCAGACATACTTTTATTGTCACCATGGTGGGTTTCAGGGAGAGAGACAATAAATACAAGTTCAAATCTCTGTGTTTAAATAGAAGTCACAGCAGCATGGCTTAGGACAGCAGGATAAATAGGAAGCCTAAACATCCACCCACAGAAAGAAAGCAGTTAGGGCCACGCAGTGGACGCCATGCAGTGGACGCCACGCAGCGACACAGCACTGCGCTGCACAGAGCAGGCGAGTGTGGTGGCGAAGACACGGATTCTGACACTCGGCTGCTGTGTAACTCCAGGCGCGTTCCTTTACCTCCACTCCAGTGTCCCCATCTGTAAAATGGGATAACATTTTAATCCATGTAGAACCGTTGGGAGGATTAAAAAAGTTATTATTTGCAAAGAAAGATGAGGAATTGCAGGAACATAGTTAGGTGTACATAAGAGTGACTACTCTTATTAATAAAATAATGAAGTGCATTTATAAATGAAGATATGACTCTCCAAGGTATATTACTAACTTTAAAGGTAAAAAACAGTATGTCGGAAAAACATATAGAAACAGTACGATCGCACTTTCAAAAGGACAAATGTACATAATAGGTACACAGAACATTTCTGAAACGATACTCAGGAAACTATGGAAGTGGTTATCTTGGGGTAAAAGGTAGAAGGGATTTTGAATTTAATGTCTTTTGGTATTCTCTGATTTTTTATGTGTGCTTAATACTGTTGTAATTAAAAACAAAATGTAGATAATTGTTGAAACTAGGAGTTTATTATATTAGTTCTACTTTTGGGTATCTTAAGAAGAAAACCTTTTTAAATAAATTAAAGCAAGTAAACCACCTTTGTTAGCTACTCCCCCAGAATTCAGAGTCGAATAACCGGAGGCATGGGTGCCGCGCTCAGTCACTAAGTCGTGTCTGGCTCTTTGTGACCCTCTGGACTGCAGCCCAGGCTCCTCTGTCCATGGGATTCTCCAGGTGAGAATACTGAAATGGGTTGCCACTTTCTTCTCCAGGGGATCTTCCTAACCCAGGGATCAAACCTGAGTCTCCTGCTTTGGCGAGCAGATTCTTCACCACTAAGACGCCTGGAAGACCCAGCTGCCTCAGCTGCCCAACTGCCTTAGCTTTTCTCAAATGTTGCTATAAGAAATGGTCACACGCAATTTACTTCTGCAGCTGCCATAAAATATTCTCCATTACACCATTCATGTAAAGCCATCTGAAAAGTTTGTTTTCATTTATAAATGCACATAATTTAAGCATTTCCCTCAATTTCTCAAGCTATTAGGAAGCTCGGAAGTGGATCCATAACCCAGACATAGCAACTCAGTTCACCAGAATAGCTAGTCTACTTACATTCTCTTCGTTCCTTAATCTTTATTTCCTATTTCATTACATTTTGTGTACATATATTATTGTCTCTTTGAATACTTTTTTTTTTCCTTAGTTGGTTCTCTTAAAAGTTTAATAGATTATACCTGAAGAGGCACCTACTTCTTGGGGTGACTGAAGTCGGGATATCTTTCTTCTGCAGGACCACCAAGAATGGTTTCACGAAGTCGTGGCATTTGAACAGAGCCTTTGTGACAGGTCAAGTTTGACAAACACGGGGAAGAATGTTATTGGCAGAAGGAGGTGTAAATAAAAGAGCTATGGAAAGATTGCACAGGCCATTTTGGGAGGATAATAGGATTTGTTTGGGCCAAGCCTTGGGTGTAAGGAGATGAAGGGCGGCCATGCTGGAGACATGGGTACGCTCAGGTCAGAAGGAATCCACACACAGGCTGACGAATTCTGGTGCTATGGTGTAAGAGAAGAATTTTTTCCCCAGAATAGGGAAAACTATTGCATATTTTTAGGCAGAGGACAGAAACCATCAAGACAGAGTTTAAAGACAAACCTGAAATAGACCAACTGCTCTAGCAAGGTCCAAGGTGATGCAGCAGGAGATGAGGGTCAAAGCATTAACCTCGGAACTTAGCATCACCGAGGCTGAGCAAGCTCCGGGAGTTGGTGATGGACAGGGAAGCCTGGCGTGCTGCAGTCCCTGGGGTCGCAGAGTCGGACACGACTGAGCGACTGAAGTAACCTCAGAAAGATCCTGGTAGAAGAGCCACAGACTGTCTCAGAGACCAGGTTCTCCCCCAGCTCTGCCGTTCTGGATGCTTAAATCATGCTTTTCTTTAGGGGAACCTTGGTAAACATTAAACAAGCAACATCACATACTTCTGGAGTAGAAAATGGCAACCCACTCCACTGTGGTTGCCTGGAAAATCCCATGGACAAAGAAGCCTGGTGGGCTACAGTCCGTGGGGTCGCAAAGACCTGGACACGACGGAACATCACACACGAACCACAGCAGTAACACAGATTTCTGCCCAAGAGGTGACGAGGGGAGCTTTTGGTTTGGTTTTAACAAAAGACTTCCAACCAGCATCGTTAGAGGGAACGTGTGCGTGCTGTGTCACTCAGTCGTGGCTGACTCTTTGCGACCCCATGGACTGTAGCCCCCCAGGCTCCTCTGTCCATGGGGTTCTCCAGGCAAGGATACTGGAGTGGGTTGCCATGCCCTTTTCCAGGGGATCTTCCTGCGTCTCTTGCATTGCAGGGGGTTTCTTTACTGTCTGCCGTCTCACCACTTGGAGAGAACAGAGCACTCGCTGGTGGAGGCTGTTCCCATCAGGTGAGCCTTTGGGGGAAGGGAGAGATGGCACTCCTAGGAAAGAACTTCATGAAGATAAAAGCTTTCTAAACACAAAGACCCTGATTTGAAAAGGCGCATGCGCCCCGATGCTCAGCAGCCTTATTTACACCTGCCAGAATAGGGGGGCAACTGCAGTGTCGGCCTACAGATGAATGGGTAAAGAGGATGTGGCGCATATGCGCAAAACGGGATACTACTTAGCCATAAGAAAGAATGGAGTCTTGCCATTTGCAACAACATGGATGAAGATGAACTAAGTCAGAAAAATGCAGACACTGTTATATCACTTACGTATGGAATCTAAAAAATGCAACGGACTAGTGAATATAACAGGAAAGAAGCAGACTCACAGACACAGAGATCAGAGTGGGGAGAGGACGGGGGAGGGGCGGCACGGGGGGAGGGGAGCAAGAGGTACAGACGGGGAGGCGTAAAATAAGCCACGAGGGGACAGTGTACAGCCTGTCTCTTATACACATCTAGATGTGTATAAGAGACAGAAATAATGAAGTGCATTTATAAATGAAGATATGACTCTCCAAGGTATATTACTAACTTTAAAGGTAAAAAACAGTATGTCGGAAAAACATATAGAAACAGTACGATCGCACTTTCAAAAGGACAAATGTACATAATAGGTACACAGAACATTTCTGAAACGATACTCAGGAAACTATGGAAGTGGTTATCTTGGGGTAAAAGGTAGAAGGGATTTTGAATTTAATGTCTTTTGGTATTCTCTGATTTTTTATGTGTGCTTAATACTGTTGTAATTAAAAACAAAATGTAGATAATTGTTGAAACTAGGAGTTTATTATATTAGTTCTACTTTTGGGTATCTTAAGAAGAAAACCTTTTTAAATAAATTAAAGCAAGTAAACCACCTTTGTTAGCTACTCCCCCAGAATTCAGAGTCGAATAACCGGAGGCATGGGTGCCGCGCTCAGTCACTAAGTCGTGTCTGGCTCTTTGTGACCCTCTGGACTGCAGCCCAGGCTCCTCTGTCCATGGGATTCTCCAGGTGAGAATACTGAAATGGGTTGCCACTTTCTTCTCCAGGGGATCTTCCTAACCCAGGGATCAAACCTGAGTCTCCTGCTTTGGCGAGCAGATTCTTCACCACTAAGACGCCTGGAAGACCCAGCTGCCTCAGCTGCCCAACTGCCTTAGCTTTTCTCAAATGTTGCTATAAGAAATGGTCACACGCAATTTACTTCTGCAGCTGCCATAAAATATTCTCCATTACACCATTCATGTAAAGCCATCTGAAAAGTTTGTTTTCATTTATAAATGCANGTGTGTGTGTGTGTGTGTGTGTGTGTGTAAGCACACGTGCAGACATACTTTTATTGTCACCATGGTGGGTTTCAGGGAGAGAGACAATAAATACAAGTTCAAATCTCTGTGTTTAAATAGAAGTCACAGCAGCATGGCTTAGGACAGCAGGATAAATAGGAAGCCTAAACATCCACCCACAGAAAGAAAACAGGGCCACGCAGTGGACGCCACGCAGCGACACAGCATTGCGCTGCACAGAGCAGGCGAGTGTGGTGGCGAAGACACGGATTCTGACACTCAGCTGCTGTGTAACTCCAGGCGTGTGACTTTACCTCCGCTCCAGTGTCCCCATCTGTAAAATGGGATAACATTTTAATCCATGTAGAACCGTTGGGAGGATTAAAAAAGTTATTATTTGCAAAGAAAGATGAGGAATTGCAGGAACATAGTTAGGTGTACATAAGAGTGACTACTCTTATTAATAAAATAATGAAGTGCATTTATAAATGAAGATATGACTCTCCAAGGTATATTACTAACTTTAAAGGTAAAAAACAGTATGTCAGAAAAACATATAGAAACAGTACGATCGCACTTTCAAAAGGACAAATGTACATAATAGGTACACAGAACATTTCTGAAACGATACTCAGGAAACTATGGAAGTGGTTATCTTGGGGTAAAAGGTAGAAGGGATTTTGAATTTAATGTCTTTTGGTATTCTCTGATTTTTTATGTGTGCTTAATACTGTTGTAATTAAAAACAAAATGTAGATAATTGTTGAAACTAGGAGTTTATTATATTAGTTCTACTTTTGGGTATCTTAAGAAGAAAACCTTTTTAAATAAATTAAAGCAAGTAAACCACCTTTGTTAGCTACTCCCCCAGAATTCAGAGTCGAATAACCGGAGGCATGGGTGCCGCGCTCAGTCACTAAGTCGTGTCTGGCTCTTTGTGACCCTCTGGACTGCAGCCCAGGCTCCTCTGTCCATGGGATTCTCCAAGTGAGAATACTGAAATGGGTTGCCACTTTCTTCTCCAGGGGATCTTCCTAACCCAGGGATCAAACCTGAGTCTCCTGCTTTGGCGAGCAGATTCTTCACCACTAAGACGCCTGGAAGACCCAGCTGCCTCAGCTGCCCAACTGCCTTAGCTTTTCTCAAATGTTGCTATAAGAAATGGTCACACGCAATTTACTTCTGCAGCTGCCATAAAATATTCTCCATTACACCATTCATGTAAAGCCATCTGAAAAGTTTGTTTTCATTTATAAATGCACATAATTTAAGCATTTCCCTCAATTTCTCAAGCTATTAGGAAGCTCGGAAGTGGATCCATAACCCAGACATAGCAACTCAGTTCACCAGAA
>SJYW01035164.1:155955-191366 GCA_006410735.1 Raphicerus campestris | reverse complement strand
CGCTTAGTAAACAAGATTCCGAGTCCAATTTCCATGGCTAAGTGATAAACTACAGATGAATACCCTTTGAAGCTGAAAATACAGAAAATCTTTTTGAAAATAAAAGCTGGATACGTGGATCAGACAGTGAATATTTAATGAGAATTAATTTATTGGGAAGTGAAAGAATCATGACATTGATTATGAGTATTCAACAATAGGCACGCAGTGAAAGGATCCAGGAATTTCACTATGACTTTCCTCACATAAGTGTGAGATAGTATACACGCGAGATGATACATTACAGATTTATTTATCACTGGATAAAACTGGAAATCACTTAAATGACTATCAATAGGGAGCTTGTGCGGAGAAGGCAATGGCACCCCACTCCAGTACTCTTGCCTGAGAAAATCCCATGGATGGAGGAGCCTGGTGGGCTGCAGTCCCTGGGGTCGCTAAGAGTCAGACAGGACTGAGCGACTTCACTTTCACTTTTCACTTCCATGCATTGGAGACAGGGATGGGGGAGCCTGGTGGGCTGCAGTCTCTGGGGTCGCACAGAGTCGGACACAACTGAAGTGACTTAGCAGCAGCAGCAGCAGCAGCAGGGAGCTTGTGAGAGTTGGACCATAAAGAAGGCTGAGGGGTGAAGAATTGATGCTTTCAAACTGTGGTGCTGGACAAGACTCCAGAGTCCCTTGGACTGCAAGGAGATCGTATCAGTCAATTCTAAAGGTAATCAACCCTGACTATTCATTGGAAGGCCTAATGCTGAAGCTGAAGCTCCAGTACTTTGGTCACCTGATGCAGAGAACTGACTCATTGGAAAAGACCCTGATGCTTGGAAAGATTGAAGGGAGGAGGAGAAGGGCACAAGAGAGGATGAGATGGATGGCATCATCGACTCAATGGATATAAATTTGAGCAAGCTCCAGGAGAGAGTGAAGCCTGTTGCGGTCCATGGGGTCGCAAAGTCTGACATGAATGTGCAACTGAAAAAAAATGGCTTATGGTGCATCTCTGTGACGGCACACTAGGTGGTTAGAAAAAGCCACATGTAAGTCAGTCAGTGTGGAATGAGTTTCCTTCAGGATATAGGATGTGGGAAAAGACCCAAGTGTGTAAACATTTATTTAAGCAGGAGGCTTCTATGTGCACCTATACAACACACACACACACACACACATACACACACACACACGTCTTTGCACAAATAAGCCAGCGATGCTGGGAAGCTGAGAAAACAGAGACTGGTGAGTGATAATAAGCATCATAAGCAACTAAATAAAGTTACAGAAGGGGGAAAGCAGCTGCAGCTGTAAATCAAACTTCAGTCAGAATGAATCTGCAGTGATACCCGGCTCCTGCCACCTGTCTGGGGGAGACTGGCTGCAGGCGTTTCTCTCCCTCACAGCAGCTGACAGACTGTGTCTGTTGTGAAACTGGCTTCCAGAGGAAGCCTCCCCAAATTGCATCACTCTGTTTTCACAACAGACACAGACAGCGGAGGTGGAGTTCTTCCAGATCAAGCAGCTCTCTATTCCTTCGTCGTCACTTACTTGGTCCAGGGTCTGCATGTCTCTGTGGCGGAAACGGCGTTGGAGAAATAGCCTGTGGGGCACGGCTCACACACTGTGTCCTTGTTGAGCTGCACTGTGATAAAGACCGACAGACAAGGGAACACGGGACAGACGGACACTTAGAGATCGGCCAGGAGGGGCCCCAGGCCCTGGCCCCCTGTGGCTGCTGGCGGCAGCCCCCCAGGCTTCAGGGGGCCCGAGATCCCGCGGCTCGAGGCAGCAGCAGGTCCGGGGGCTCCTGGGCACAGGGTCAGGACGAGGAGGCCAGGCCTGAAGCCGGCCCGGCGCCCGGCCCACGGCCTCTGCCGTCCCAGGCGCCCGCCCTTCGTTTCGGGCCAGGGAGCTGCAGCATGTCTCCTTTCAACCAAGTCTGATCTCTCCTGTCTCCCTCGCCAGGCTTCGGTACAGAGAATGGTAGCCCATTAACCACTTGGAAAGGAAACTTCCCCTGACACCTTCTGATCGATAATCTTACCAGTCTCATAGTATTGACAAAGTTCAAAAACAAAAGCCACACTACACTGTGGGTCTCCTTCTCTTAAACCACGGGGTGGCAGGAACAGTTGTCTCTGTGGAGAGCCATATGATGAGCATCTGCAGCTTTTGAGGCCCTCTGGTCTCTGCAAATTACTTGCAGCATGAAAGCTGTCATAGACAACGTATAAAAACACACTGGCTGCACTCCAATAGAACCCTATTTACAGAAGCGCAAGTGGTGGGATGGATCTTGGACCCCTGCCTTAAGCCACAGCACTCAAAGCAGGAATTATTCCTGGTGAGTAAGCTGTCCTTGCCTCTCTCATATTCCTCATAAACTATATTATCAAACTAGGAAATGTCTCAGATTTCCTCTGTCTATTCCTTTTACTGCAACTGGCACATGACCACCCTTTGGTGATTCCAATAAAGAAGGACAGTGGCTACCATGTGCTGTCATAATAAACCACTGTCTTGTGCCAAAACCACAAATTAGTCTTGAAATTAGTAGCACTTCTGTGGTTTATCTTCATGAATAAAATGCAAAAATAAGGAATCACATTTTCTATGTCCAAAGTCAAGTGGGAAGTACACTCTTGGTTTTTGCAATTGTTCAATACAACTGGGTGTATTGAACCCAACTGCACAGGCAGGTGTGCGTGTGTGCCAAGCTATTTCAGTCTTCTCTGACTCTTTGAGACCCCATGGACTGTAGCCCGCCAGGCTCCTCTGTCTGTGGGATTCTCTAGGCAAGAGTAATGGAGTGGGTTGCCAAGCCCTCCTCCAGGGGGTCTTCCCAACCCAGGGATCACACCTGGATCTCCTGCGTTGCAGGCAGATCCTTCGCCGTCTGAGCCCCCGGGGAAGCCCCAGTAAGTAGTGGACTCATTCCTCACTCTAGCAATAAGATTTGCCTCGAAATGATATCAGCAAAGGCACAGTTAACATCTAGTCATTCAGATGAATTCAAACAGCTTTTAAAACAATAGTCACTCTCTAGAAGAGTAGCCCCTAAAAGCAAGGTGGCTTCCCGAGGGGCTGCACGGCGCAAAGAGCCTGAAAGGAGCTGACTTCCGCACCGGGCGCTCACGCCCGCTCGACCTGCGGGGGCATCTGCACTTGCTCCTTTTTTTCCTCTTTCACAATCACACTACTCCCACTTAAACAAAAGAAGGCACACTTCATACCTACTCCAAACCCTACCGTAGAGCCAAACCTCTGAGGTGCCAAACAAAGCAACAAGCCAGAGGATCGGTGACAGAAAGCGCCTTTGTTCAGAGCACCTCAGAATAGCTTCTGTCTCTCCCTGTCCATCTATGAGCCCCCCTCCCCTCCCCCGCCTCAAACATAAAGGAACCACGGCAACGCAGGAGATCCCGGTTCGATCCCTGGGTCAGGAAGATTCCCTGGAGAAGGGAATGGCTATTCACTCCAGTATTGTTGCCTAGGACTTCCCTGGTGGCTCAGACGGTGAAGCGTCTGTCTACAATGTGGGAGACCCAGCTTCTATCCCTGGGTTGGGGAAATGGCAATCTACTCCAGCACTATTGCCTAGAGAATTCCATGGACAGAGGCGCCTACTGGGCTACAGTACATGGGGTCACAGAGAGTCGGACGTGACTGAGCAACTGACATCCATTAAGGGCAAGGGCCTAACAACAGAAAAGGGGTAACTGGCACCAGGCCGACCCGAGTTCAAATACACTGTCTGCAGGGGTGAGAGTTTCATGCGTCCATGTCACCCTCTCGACCCTTCAGCTATTGCATTCCCAAAGGGGAAAAGCAGAGAAGACATGGGCCAGAAATGAAAAAAAAAAAAGGCAGAAAGCGACCAGCACCTCCTGTCACGCAGTTTAACAAACTATATGCAAGGCCCTGGGGCTGGCCTGTATCTTAGAACCAGGGTTCAGAAGGGAGTAGGCTGCCGTGAGATTTGCTTTAGTGAACAGAGAAACAAGTCCGACTTTTCCCAAGAGAAAGCCTGCCTGGTTTCACTGATAATCTGATAATAAGGGCTGACTTAGTCAGACTTGTGATGCAGAGTTTCCTCAATATGAAATGAAATGAATAATATTTTAATTCTCCCAGCCTCAGGCTTTACTTTTATAACTATAGTATAGCAAAATACAGTCATTCATCTTTTGGACCAACTGTATAATAATCCCTGTAGAACAAATCAGTTCAGAAGAAAGGTTTTTAACCTTAAAAGCTTGAGTCACAAGAAATTTTTAAAAATTAAAATTTCATGGCATTCCCTGGTGGTCTAGTGATTGGTTGGAACTCGGGTGGGGGTGGAGTGGGTGAAGGATGGGGGGGTTCGTTCCTGGTGGGGGAACCAAGATCCTGCAAGGTGCCTGGTGCAACCAAAAAGAAAAGAAAATTAAAATTTCAAATGGGTGCATTTTTTAAATGTGAAAGAATATGAAAAGGTAATTAGTAAAAACCCTCTGAGCCTAAAAATATATTACGATGAAACTCTGTGGGGAAGGAGAAATGGATACAAGTCAAAGGACACCAAAGAGCCACACCTTGGGACACGCGGGACCTGTTTCCCCGACCAGGGGTCAAGCCCGCGTGCCCTGCTCTGGAGCGCGGAGTCTTAACCACCGCACCTCCAGGGAAGGCCTCTGATAGCTGCCTTTTCACATGGGTGATGATGGATATCCAACTGCTACGGAGTTCAGAACCCACTGAAAATTTTAGAAAGTGTTTCGGACTAATTCCCTGGAAACTAAATCCTTACAACTCTTGAAATTTGTAATAAAAATGCTTAGATGTCGATTTAAAATTTTGGCTGGAGGCACACGGCTTTGCAAAATCTAAGAGGGCATACAAGCTTGGGAACCCTGCCCCTGCAAAAAGTTTGGGGACCCCTGCCTAATCCGGTTTTCCCCTCAATGGGGGTGGGAAGGTTTCGCAGGAGGAGGAGCCTGCGGGCGCACACCCCGCGCTCAGCCTCCNGGGGGTGAGAAGGAACTATTCTGGCTCTGACTCCTGCTGTATCACTGCTGCTTGTCCCTGAGCTTCCTGGCAGCCAGAGGGGAAGGGGAAACACAAAGAGGTGATTTTATTCCCATTAGGTGATAGAAGGGAAGGGTCGACCCTTAATGAAAGATGTTATCTGGTTCTAAATGCTAAAAAGAAATGTCTCAAATGGGATGTTAAGAGCAACACAGTAGATGGTGACTTCAGCATCATTTTTAGGAGGCTGACCCAGATGGCAGAGGTCACAGAAACAGGCCAGTGTCCATGGAGGCAGATTTTCCCATCTGCCAGGGCTTACCAGGGAGCAACTTGATGTGAGGGCCTGATAATAGTAAATCCTATAAAGCTGTCCATTTAAATTGCGTTTTTAGGGGGATTTCCCTGGTGGTCCTGTGGTTAAGAATCTGCCTGCCAATGCAGGGGACACAGGCCCAATCCCTGGCTGGCACTCTATAGCCTGTGCTCTGCAACAGGAGAAACCGCTGCAGTGAGAAGCCTGTGCCCTGCAATGAAGAGTAGGCCCCACACACCGCGACTAGAGAAAACCTGTGCACAGCAACGAAGACCCAGTGTGGCCAAAAATAAAATAAATAAAAATCAGTTGCATTTTTGGGGGCACATTTCCTGTTCTCAGACCCACGACTGAATTCATCAAGCATTTCCATGTACCAGGCACAGAGATTTCATAGATGATTAAAGCTCAGAGAAATGCCCCCTGCCAGTGCCGGGCATTGTGCTCAGCTCAGGTCAGGTTCTTGTCGTGCCCTGGTTGTTTGCATATCGCTCCTGCCCTGCCTGCCTCACTGGGTTGTGGCAAATGTCAAAGGAGATAGTTGGCAAGAAAGCAGTGTATGAATGGTATGCAGAATATAGTTCTTCTCCTGAACCCTGCAGAGGCATGTCACATACCTGCTCCATGCCAGCACTAGGACTGGCACCAAGAATTCAAAGACAAAGAAGAGATAATCTCCCAATCAAAGGAACTCCCAGACCGGAGGGCTAGATGGATATGTAAACAAATAACAACTGTAATTGTAGCAAGAGAAGGATGTGTAAGAAATTGAAAATAGAACTGAATCCCAGGGAAGGGGTTTATCAAGGAGGATATGACTGCCTATGTGGGTTTTGAAGGGTGAATAAGAGTTTTCCCTGTAAAGAGAAGAGGAGCTGGCAAGCGCAAAGCCGTGGAGGTTAGGGAGGACCCAGTCCTTTTTGAGGATTGTGAGGGGTGTCATGTGGTCCCAGCACAGAATACCAGTGTGTAAGTGGTGGGAGAGGAGCCTGAACAAGACGAAAGCTGTGTTTCAAGTAAGGCTTAGGTCCAGGGAGAGAACCTGATCACTCTCTAGTTGCCACCTCCTCCAGGAAGCCTTCCCTGACCCCACCAGCAGCTTTCCCTGTTTTGGCCCGTCTTGTGCTATGATTTTGTGCACGTGTCTGTGGAGAGCTGGCATGAGGCATCATGCTTGTTGGATGAATGGCACCTGTCTCTCTGTCTTGCCAGAGACAGCCCAGCTGCTGAGAGACAAAGATTTTAGAGAGGCTTGGAGGCTTCTTGGAGGTCAGGTTGTTATTCAGGTTTTAAAAGCACTTTGGGAGGTTTTGAAGAGCCCCAGGAGCTCTCCTTTCCCACCATCTGGTTGCTGTCAGGATACGGTGGGTGTGACTGGGCTGGGCCCAGGACAGGAGGCGGGAATGTGCAGGGTCCCTGCGTAGGCTTGGCTGCAATGTTCGGACTCTGGCCCCAGAGGACAGCATAGGCTGCTCATTGTTCTACTCCCTCGCTCTCCACTCGGATTGAGCAAGTCAGCCTTGGGAAGGTTTGAGGGACCAGCTTTGGGAGGAGGGTGACAGCTACCCCCACCCCCACCCCACAAAAGATCATCACACGGTCAGCCAGCATCCTTACTGAGAACCCTGGGAACGCAAAGCCCCTTCTCCTACACCCCATCAAATGAGGGATGCTGGCCTCAGAATTTGGAGATGTGGGTGTCCAGCTACTCGTTCATTGGGTGAAGCCTCGCAAGTCCACTACCCTCTCTGTATCTGCAGCTGTAAACAGCTGGAATTGATGCAGAGGTCCCTGGAAACCACAAGGGTAAATAAAAGAAGAAATCAGAATTACGAGCAATTATTTCCTTTTTTTTTTTTTTTTCTGGAGAAGGCAATGGCAACCCATTCCAGTACTCTTGCCTTGAAAATCCCATGGACGGAGGAGCCTGGTAGGCTGCAGCCTATGGGGTCTCTAAGAGTCGGACACGATTGAGCGCCTTCACTTTCACTTTTCAGTTTCACGCATTGGAGAAGGAAATGGCAACCCACTCCAATGTTCTTGCCTGGAGAATCCCAGGGACGGGGGGGGGGGGGGGCCCTGATGGGCTGCCATCTATGGGGTTGCACAGAGTCAGACACGACTGAAGCAACTTAGCAGCAGCAGCAGCATTTCCTTTTTTAAAGAGGGTTGTTTTGTTTTTTTTTGATGTGAACTGTTTTGTGAAGTCTTTACTATGTTACAATATTGTTTCTGTTCTATGTTTTGGTTTTTTGGCCATAAGGCACATGGGATCTTAGCTCCTCAGTCGGGCATTAAACCCACAACCCTGCATGGGAAGGCGAGGTCTTAACCACTAGACCACCAGGGAAGTCCCCAAGACAGTAATTTCAGTGGCGGAGGCCTGAATTCACTGTATGATGGTTAATGCATTGACACTTCTCACTGCATCCTCACAGCTGTGCGTGTGGGCCAGTTCTGTATAGTTCTTGCACGCGGTAGGGTTAATCTCCTTGCTTCCTTGTAATGGCTGGGACCATTCGACTGTTCTTGCTGGTGAGTTGTGATCGGAAAAGTCTAGGTCAACGCATTTCATAGCTAGTGCACGCCTCACCAGTGTCTCCTGCTTTCTGCCTCAATGACCAGCCCAGCTCCAGAAGCTGGCTTGCTCCATCAGCCTGGGTCCCCGAAATGACATGGAGCAGAGCCAAACTGCAGTGGACTCGAGGCATGAATCAGAAACAAGCATTCCATATTACAAGCCCCTGAGATTTTGGAACTGTTTGTGACTGCGACATAATGTAACCCATCTTGACTGATTACAGCTTCCAGTTCACAGATGAAGAAATAGGAGCTCACAGAGATGTACTTGTTCAAAATCGCACCACTATAACACACCCAGGTTGGAGACTCTAGAGCTCGTGTCACTTGTCTGGGAGGCTACCACGAGGAATTTTTGCTTGGGTGGAGGTCTGTCTTTTGAGGCCCCTTTCAGACCTGTCAATCTTTCCTTTGGCGGTAAAGAAACGGGTACAGACACAAGGGGGGTGGTCATTGCCACTTTGGGCCACTAGAGGGCAGCTGAACCCAAGCTTGCAATTACAGGGCAGGCAGTTGTGACTTAGCAGTAGCAATTTTCTCTAGGCCCCCCAGAATGGAAGAGAGAGCTGGGGAAGAAGGGCAGTAGAAATATCGAGATGAACAAGACTCATACCTTGCTTTCAAGGCCCTAACATTCTGGCATGGAGCAAGATGGAGGAGTTCTAGACCTTCAAGAGGCCACATGAAGGCATCTGCTCCCTATTTGAAAAGGCAACTTGAGGCCCAGATGGGCAAGAGATCTGATAGAAGCTACACACCGAGTCCTGGCGGAAGAGAGGAGAGAAGCTAAGACCCCCGACTCCAGCTCAGGGTTTCTGCATCTCAGAGGTGATGCGATCCAGTGGGGTGGGCGGTAAAATCTACCCCCCAACACAGCACAATCCAGAAAGAGCTGTGGCAGCTCCTCCCCCAGCCTCCTCTGTTCTTCCGGGAACCAGGCTGGTCCTCAGGCCTCACAGGCAGGGGAGAAGGGGAGAGAACTCCAGGCAGATCCCCTCCCCCACCCAACCTTCCAGCAGGTTGCCCTGGCAACCCGAGCCCAGCCAAGTTTGAAAACCTAAAGCTGGAGGAGGAGAGAATGGATAAGAAGAGGGNTCAAGATGTGTGCTTGTGTTTATTGTTAAGCAGTGCCCGAATCTTTTGCGACCCCACGGATTGTAGCCCGCCAGGCTCCCCCATCCATGGGATTTCCTACGCAAGAATACTGGAGTGGGTCAGCACTTCCTTCTCCAGGGATCTTTCTGACTCAGGGATCCGACCCCTGACTCCTGCTTGGAAGGCACATTCTTTACTACCGAACCATCAGGGAAGGCCCCACCCCACAAAAGTAAGTGCATATAACCCTGTGTGGTGGCGGATGATTTGACATATTTTTAAATATCTTAATGCACCAGGTTTGGGGCTTTAATCAATTTTGGCAGTAGACAGAGTGAATCTTTCTTTCCAAGAGACAGTGATGAGTCAAACTCATTACTAAGCAATGGGAAAGAAAAAAAGACTTGATCAGATGCTTCTGCTCAGTGGAGTTTCCATGTTATCTTCTCCAGACAAAATCTGTCAGCTATCTCTAATTTTACAAATATTGCAGTGCTTTAAAAAAAAAAGTTGTTTCCTAGTATTTTTGTTCTATTGGGAAAAAAAAAAACCAAAACCTATATATCAGTAGAAGGATCAATCCTAGTAGCAATGAGCCTTCTGAGCACCCAGACTGAAGTCACTAAATCAGATGTTCTAATGAAGCAATGAGAAATCTTGGAAAATGGCTGATTCCAGCTTCAGGGAAGGAAACGGCCAAGATAAGCCTGNCTAGTAGCAATGAGCCTTCTGAGCACCCAGACTGAAGTCACTAAATCAGATGTTCTAATGAAGCAATGAGAAATCTTGGAAAATGGCTGATTCCAGCTTCAGGGAAGGAAACGGCCAAGATAAGCCTGGGAGAAAGAGCTCTTAAAGATACCCAAGGCTGCATCAGCAGAGGGCCACTTGGGAGATGATCTAAGCCCCAGTGAAGCTTAAACACCTCCAATATGTAAATGGGTGAGTTCATAATATTCTTTTTTCTAAAAAATAAGCTCTGGCTAGTTTCATTAAAGAAAAGTTGTGCGCAATCTGCTCTCGCCAGTCTGGCCTGGCACGCTTCTAAGGACAGTCCCCGGCTCAGGAAGCCAGCGTATCTGGCTCTGTGGTGTCTTCCACACGCTGTGCCCAATTCAGTGTTATTTTTGCCACCGTAGTGAAAGACACTAGCGGTAAAGAATCTGCCTGCCAATGCAGGAGACATAAGAGCTGCAGGTCCGATCCCCGGGTCAGGAAGATCCCCTGGAGTAGGAAATGGCAACCCACGCCAAAATATCGCCTGGGAAGTTCCGAGGACAGAGGAGCCTGGTGGGTGACAGTCCACAGCGTCACAAGAACTGCATACAGCAGAGTGGCGGGGTGCCGGGGACGGACGCCTGCTCTGGCCACTGTAGCAAGAAACTCGATTCCAGCTCCCCCCAAGGCTGGGCAGAGTTCAGCCAGGACGGGCAGCTTCACCTCTCCTTGTCTGATCATTTTCAGAGCCTGCTTGTACCCCAGCACACACTTTCCGCTTTTCATAATGAACTGGAGCCTAGAGTTGATCAGNGAGGAGCCTGGTGGGTGACAGTCCACAGCGTCACAAGAACTGCATACAGCAGAGTGGCGGGGTGCTGGGGACGGACGCCGGCTCTGGCCACTGTAGCAAGAAACTCGATTCCAGCTCCCCCCAAGGCTGGGCAGAGTTCAGCCAGGACGGCCAGCTTCACCTCTCCTTGTCTGATCATTTTCAGAGCCTGCTTGTACCCCAGCACACACTTTCTGCTTTTCATAATGAACTGGAGCCTAGAGTTGATCATCTCCAGCGACTTCTTCATCTTCTTTGCGGCCTTAGGTGTGGGATGCCTCCAACCAAGTGTAGCTGCCAAGATGACAGGAGCGAGACAGGAAGCAGAGAAGAAGCTGGCTCGTTATGTTCATACAGATCCTCTGGAGACAGCTTGTGGTGAGGTCGTTATTTTGAAAAGTGGAAAAATAAAATTATAAGCATTCATTCTGCCTTTCCTGTATAGACTGCACTTCAGGGTAATGACCAGCTGATGAGAGAAGTTTCTGGTTAGAAAGCATTCCAGCCAATAAATGAACAAAGGATGATGGAGTTGGAACATCACCTTTCTGCAGCCTCTAAATGAAAATGGACCTAGGTCCTGATGGTCAACAGCTGCTCTTATCACCCAGAGGAGAGAGAAGCAGCTACACTGTGACCGTTGACATCACCTTTTGAAGGAGTTTTGCCAAAAACAAAGCAAAAAAACCCAAACCAGATTCTGATCAGCCTTCTAGATCTAATAACCCCTGTACAGGAAATACAGGGGACAGAAGACATCGTTTAACAAGGCCGAGATAATGCAGCTAGCAAAGCCCCAAGAGTGGAAACCCCACAGGACTGATGGCATGGCTCCCTTAACAGGGGAACTGGATGGAAGATGGAAAAAGGGGAGGAAAGGAGCTGCTGGGCTGGGACTCAGGAGACATATTTTGATCCTATTCTTATAAATAAGCTTTAATTTTTAAAAGCTCTGAGGCAAAAACCCTATAGCAGTATGATAAGGAGATCAGACTATGGAGGTAGGAAGACATGGATAGTTTAGGAAAAAGACCTGGGAGTTCGAAGGTCTGGTTTCGAGTCCTGCTTCTCCCTTGTAACCTTGGAGAAATCACTCACTCCCTCTTCGTTTCTTCATTTTTACAATGGGATAATCGTCGCTTTCTCACAGGGTTTTTTGTGAGAATTAAGTAACACAGCATATGGGGAAGTGCCGTGGAAACCTTTTGTCGAGCGTAGGATCCCTTCCAGGACTAAACACACAAATGTCATATTTTATCACTTCTATGTGGCATCTAAAAAATTGATACAAGTGAACTTATTTACAAAGCAGAATTAGACCCACAGACATGGGAAACAAACCTGGTTAGCAAAGGGGAAATGTAGGAGGGAGATAGATCAGGAGTCTGGGATGGCATATACACCCTGCTGTATATAAAACAGCCATCAGGGATCAAGGATCAAGGATCATTCCTGTACAGCACCGGGAGCTACACTCAGTGCTCTGTAATAACCTATAAGGGAAAAGAATCGGAAAAAGAACACAGAGACACACACACACAGACACACACACACACCCCTGAAACAAGCGCAGCACTGCAAATCTGTCTCTTATACACATCTTGCCTCCAACCAAGTGTAGCTGCCAAGATGACAGGAGCGAGACAGGAAGCAGAGAGGAAGCTGGCTCGTTATGTTCATACAGATCCTCTGGAGACAGCTTGTGGTGAGGTCGTTATTTTGAAAAGTGGAAAAATAAAATTATAAGCATTCATTCTGCCTTTCCTGTATAGACTGCACTTCAGGGTAATGACCAGCTGATGAGAGAAGTTTCTGGTTAGAAAGCATTCCAGCCAATAAATGAACAAAGGATGATGGAGTTGGAACATCACCTTTCTGCAGCCCCTAAATGAAAATGGACCTAGGTCCTGATGGTCAACAGCTGCTCATATCACCCAGAGGAGAGAGAAGCAGCTACACTGTGACCGTTGACATCACCTTTTGAAGGAGTTTTGCCAAAAACAAAGCAAAAAAACCCAAACCAGATTCTGATCAGCCTTCTAGATCTAATAACCCCTGTACAGGAAATACAGGGGACAGAAGACATCGTTTAACAAGGCCGAGATAATGCAGCTAGCAAAGCCCCAAGAGTGGAAACCCCACAGGACTGATGGCATGGCTCCCTTAACAGGGGAACTGGATGGAAAGATGGAAAAGGGGGAGGAAAGGAGCTGCTGGGCTGGGACTCAGGAGACATATTTTGATCCTATTCTTATAAATAAGCTTTAATTTTTAAAAGCTCTGAGGCAAAAACCCTATAGCAGTATGATAAGGAGATCAGACTATGGAGGTAGGAAGACATGGATAGTTTAGGAAAAAGACCTGGGAGTTCGAAGGTCTGGTTTCGAGTCCTGCTTCTCCCTTGTAACCTTGGAGAAATCACTCACTCCCTCTTCGTTTCTTCATTTTTACAATGGGATAATCGTCGCTTTCTCACAGGGTTTTTTGTGAGAATTAAGTAACACAGCGTATGGGGAGGTGCCGTGGAAACCTTTTGTCGAGCGTAGGATCCCTTCCGGGACTAAACACACAAATGTCACATTTTATCACTTCTATGTGGCATCTAAAAAAATGATTCAAGTGAACTTATTTACAAAGCAGAATTAGACCCACAGACATGGGAAACAAACCTGGTTAGCAAAGGGGAAATGTAGGAGGGAGATAGATCAGGAGTCTGGGATGGCATATACACCCTGCTGTATATAAAACAGCCATCAGGGATCAAGGATCAAGGATCATTCCTGTACAGCACCGGGAGCTACACTCAGTGCTCTGTAATAACCTATAAGGGAAAAGAATCGGAAAAAGAACACAGAGACACACACAGAGAGAGACACACACACACCCCTGAAACAAGCGCAGCACTGCAAATCAACCGCACTTCAATACAGAACAGAGCAGAACCATTCCAGGACAGAAGCTCTACACAAAAAGCCGAGACACAGCGCTCCTGGGATCTAAGGCACACCCTCGGGGGTCTGTGGGCATCGTCTTCCCTTGCCCCCAAAGGCAGAGCATCGCTGTACCCGACAATGTCGTTTACCCACACTGCCTCTGCCGGGCTGACTCACCCGGATCGCAGACTTTGTGCAGCAAGCATTTCTCTTCTTCATTCCAGGTGTCCAGGTATTCATCCAAGCCGCAGGGCAGACAGACGCTCTCAGAGGTAGTGGTGCATTTGGAAGACATGTACGTTCCTTAAATTAGAAGGGGGAACATGCGCCAATCAAAAATACTCCCTCCCAATAAAGCAACAAAAATGAGTCCATCTGGGAATTCCCTGGCAGTCCAGTGGTTAGAACTCTGCATTTTCAGTGCCGAGCACCCAGGTTCGATACTTAGTCGGGGAAGGAAATGGCAGCTTGGAGAAGGGAATGGCAACCCACTCCAGTGCTCTTGCCTGGAGAATCCCAGGGACAGAGGAGCCTGGTGGGCTGCCGTCTACGGGGTCGCACAGAGTCGGACACGACTGAAGCGACTCAGCAGCAGCAGCAGGGAGCTAAGATCCTGCAAGTCTTACAGTGTAGCCAAGGAAAAAAGCAAAAGCATCAATCTACCAAACCCTTTATAAACATGAACACGGTCCCAGGACGTCCCCCAAAGACAGAGGTCGTGCCTCACAGCGGGGGTTCCTCAGGCCTCCTGGCTGGCCCACATAACCTCGCTGGGGTTAGCTGTGCCTGTGGTCACCACAGTCCTTTAGACCTTCTAAGTAAACCCCAGCCCTCTCCACCCCAACCTCTGCTGACTCAGGAAAAGAACTACGGTTTTCAAACAGGTGCCTGCAGAACTCGAGGGGTTCCCTGGGGACTAAGCGAGAGAAACTTCATCTCCTGCCTCACCTCTCCATCTTCAAAACCCCTTTACTGTCGACCCGCAGAGTTCCTTTCTTTTGTCCTACGCACACTGTGGGCTCACGGTTAACTTCGTTTGATCAGAGAGTAATACACACGCTCAGAAACACCCACACACACATATCCATGAAAATCAATGGATCTTCACTCTGTGCACCCCAAAAATATTTGTAGCTGAAATATCTAAAGGATTTGTAATCAGGTAAACTCCTTTTCCTCAAAGCTCCTCTTCCTTCCCCAGAACAGGGAGTGGGTGAGAACCCTGTAGACTTGGGGCCTCCCCGAGGCCACAGAAGCAGCTGACCACCTCCTTGTCAAAACAACTTTGGGGAAATGGTGACCGGTCTACCTCCTACTCCTCAGTAGACGTTGTGCGAGAAGTTGTAACAGGATTTAGGCAAATTTTAGCAGTGATTCAAAGACAGTCATCCCCATCCCCACCCCTGGCGAATTTCTGTGAAATTAATACGGGTTTTTTTGGCCTTACCTCACGGCTTGTGCGATCTTAATTCCCCATCAGGGGTTGACCCTGGGCTACAGCAGTGAAAGAGCTGAGCCCAGACCACTGAGCAGCCAGGGAACTACTGCAAATAACACCCTTAAATAAGAGTTGTATTGCATGTTTTGAGAGTTTGAATCATAAACTTCTAAAACAGTTTTTAAAAAACCTCTTGCCTTCTCCAGAAATAGTGTTTTAGGAAACTGGTGCTTAATTCCAGTCCCTGAAACTGCTCTTGGCTTTTAAGTTATTTTCATCTATTGAGAGTAAGATTTTTGTCTTCAGAGTGACAGACATTACTACCTGCCACTGCCAGAAGAAGCCTATCCGATTTTGTTCCTCATCTGGCAAGACAGAATCAGTTATTTACTAACTTTAAAACAAAAAAGAGCCCCACCCACTTTGGGAGGCCCACAAAAGGAGGTTCAGCAGCACGAACCTGGCTCACATTTCTTACAGCACTGTCCAAGATGCTCGTAATACCTCTCGCCGGTACACGGAGGGGTGATCTGCAAAGTCACCTATAAAGAAAATGTGCATCAGGTGGAGAGTAAACGCAAGCTCTTCCCAGAGGAAGCCACCAGAAACCGTCCTGCCGCCAGTCAGCATGATACTGCCCCCCGCCCTGCCCCCTGCACAAAGGTCTCACTATCCTATTCAAGCCCATTTCTTTCCCCTAAGAATGTACAAAACCAATGATGCTGGTGTCAAGATCCATTTAAGTGTTTAAAACTATTTCGGTTATGCTCATGTTAGCAGGATGGATTGAAGGGAAATCTATAAATGGTACCCAGAAGGTTGAAAACTGCTCTCGACCAACCGTGTACAAAAGTGGCCCCACTTCCGTGTCACCCACAGTGTGGTCAGTGGTGGACAGTATGGTCAGTGCACTTGGCCATAAAAACTGGAGAAGCAGAGTGGGGTCCCTTCATACGTGCATTAGACTCTTTGCAACCCTCTGGACTGCATCCCGCCAGGCTTCCCTGTCCATGGGATTCTCCAGGCAAGATCACTAGAGTGGGTTATCATGCCGTCCTCCAGGGTATCTTCCTGACGCAGGGATCAAACCTGCGTCTCTTTGCTGACTTTTACAGGCACATTCTTTACCTCTGAGCCCCCTGGGAAGCCTGTTTGTTATACCAGGGGAAATCTGATCTGACAAGCTATTTCTGATTTTAGAAAGATGCTTAATACTGCTTGCCTTAAAAAATTTTTAAACATGCAGAGAATTTTAAAAAGTGGGACAGCAAGGGGTTATAAGGAGCCTGTGACCTCGAGACCGAAGCAGCGCGGGCCTCCGGCTCAGGGGATGTCCATGTGCCGCTTCAGCTTTTTGAACTCTGGTCTCGTTTCTGCATGATGCTAACACCAATAATAATTTCCACATTTGCTCATCTAAGCAAAGCAAAACAAAAGCCAAGCACCCTGCATTCACTCAGATTCTTACCAGTTTGCCACAGTAAAGCTCTTTCCCTTATCAGCTGCCTCTGTTAGAGAAAAACAACAGACACCCCTGTTGACAGGCAGGCGGTCGAGTTACAGACCCAAGGAGGACGCGGAAGCCCGGGGTCAGGGGCACAGACGCGAGTGCACACACCGAGGGGCAGGGCCTAGGGGCAGGGCCTTGCTGGGCCGGGGGGTCCGCAGCCACCACCTTGCCCTCAAGGAGCTTGCCCTCAAGGCTCTCCAGGGTGGGCTACAAGGGGGGCAGCGGGCCCTCCCTGCGTGCACGGGGCGCTGGGGGTGTCCTCAGGGCTGTGAGTGATCAGCCGGGGCTGCCGGGCGGCTCAGCGGTGAGGACCCTCCTCCCAACGCCGGGGACAAGGGTTCGATCCCCGGTCTGGGAAGATCCACATGCCGCGGAGCAGCTGAGCCCGTGAACCAGAGCGACTGAGCCTGCGCTTTCGAGCCGGGAACCGCGACTCCCGAAGCCGCACGCGGAGCCTGCGCTCCGCAAGAGAACCCCGTGAACCGCAACTGGGGCAGCCTCCGCGGGCTGCGAGCAGAGGAAACCCGTGCCGCAACGAAGACCCAGCACAGCCAAAAATAAATTTAAAACCGGAAAAGAGGGACTTCCCTGGTGGTCCGGTGGTGAAAACTGTGCGTCCAAAGCAGGGGGCCCGGGTTCGATCCCCGGTCAGGAAACGAAGATCCCACACGCCGTGAGGCATGGCCAAAAAGTAAAAATTAAGAAAAGAGTAAGTAGGCGTGCAGGACGCAGCCGGTGAGGGCCTCCCCGGCCTCCCCCGGGCCAAGCAAAGAGCTTCCTGGGGGCTGCGGCCAGGGATGGGTCCTCTGAGGTCAATGAGAGCGTCAAACGTGTCTCCGGAGCCAGGACGCCGGGAAGGCTGTATCTGGACTTGGCTCCTAGGCCGTCTGACATCTCCGTGGGCCCGGGTAACGGGACCGACGTTCCCCAAGCATCCACCACGGGACAGGCTCGCAGGATCCGTCAGTGAGCCCCGTGGACACCGCGAAATATGACCCTGCAGAAACTGCCCCGCCTCTGCCCTCTGGGGTCTTTTCCTGTTCTTACAGGAGCCCGTGTCTCCGCAGGAACGTGTGCGGAGAGAGGAGAGATGCGCAGAGCCAAACGGGGAAGCTGGGCGCAGTCAGTGCAAATCCTGCTTCACAGAAAGGGCCTGTTTAAGCCTGACGGTGTGTGAGCGCCCCTGCGATGGTGATGACAGAGCAAGCCGGAGAAAGCTGCGGTTGGACTGTGTTTCAGATGATCGAGGCCGACTGCTTCTGGCGGGTAAGAAAACTGCACGCCTCTGTGAGGCAGGCGCAGGCTTTGCGTCATGCACACAGGTTCTTTTTAGGGGAATTTGCTAAAAGGGCTCCTCCTGAAGCAGCAGCCGGAAGCTGTCACGTGCCACTGTGGGCTGGGCGCTGGGCTCCAAACCATGGCCTCTGGTAAGCACCAGCCGCCGGAATATGTGGACAGTTTGTTTACACGTTTAGGCGCTCGGCTGTGATTCATTCCGCCTGCCCACCCACCCTCTAGCCCAAGAGTGTATCCCTGGCAAAAACAGGGAAGCTGTGATTCCAGAGGTGACCAGATGTCCTAACTCTTAAACAGATTTTTCACAGATTATTCCTTAATATTTATCTCTGTCTTCTAAGCTAATTGTGACTTTACACCTGGACATGTCTTCTTTTTAAAGTACTGAGAGATAATTCACATACTATGAAATTTCCCCTTTCAAAGGTTATGATTCAGTGGGCTTTTTTTTTTTTCTGTATATTCAGAAAGTTATGCAACCAGCAGTGCTGTCTAATTCCAGAACATCTTCATCACTGCAGAACTGACATGTTTGTTTCACACCGCTATAGGATTACCAATCTTTCAAGTTACATCAGTAATTCTGCTACTGGGAGAACTGACTGTGATGAGGCAGACAATTTTGGTATTAATCTAATTTAAGGTAGAACTTAGACTGATCCCTACTTCATTCCTGAGTTACATTAGATACTTTGCAATACACCTTCAAACTTTCAAAATGACAATCAACATACAACTTATAAGGCAACATACGTACATAGATATGGTTAATGAAATATGTGTGAGTCTCTCTGTCATGTCTGAGTCTTTATGACCCCAAGGACTGTAGCCCGCCAGGCTCTTCTGTCCATGAGGTTCTCCAGGCAAGTATACTGGAGTGGGTAGCCTATTGCTTCTCCAGGGGGTCTTCCCGACCGAGGGATCGAACCCAGTCTCCCACATTGCAGGCAGATTCTTTACCATCTGAGCCACCAGGGAAGCACCAACGAAATGTGCTTTGAGGGCAAATAAAAAGAATCTAGAAACCTCTCTTGAGGAGGCCCGCACCTTCCGGAGAAGACTAGATATGCTTTGTCATCATTGTTTTTCCCTCCCTCGTGCTTTCTTTCCTCCCTCGCTAGTGGAGGTGATGGAATTCCAGCTGAGGTATTTCATATCCTAAAAGATGATGCTGTGAAAGTGCTGCACTCAATATGCCAGCAAATTTGGAAAACTCAGCAGTGGCCACAGGACTGGAAAGGTCAGTTTTCATTCTGATCCCAAAGAAAGGCAATGCCAAAGAATACTCAGACTACCGCACAATTGCACTCATCTCACCAGCAAAGTAAAGCTCAAAATTCTCCAAGCCAGGCTTCAGCAATACGTGAACGGTGAACTTCCTGAAGTTCAAGCTGGTTTTAGAAAAGGCAGAGGAACCAGAGATAAATTGCCAACATCTGCTGGATCATGGAAAAAGCAAGAGAGTTCCAGAAAAACATCTATTTCTGCTTTACTGACTATGCAAAAGCCTTTGACTGTGTGGATCACAATAAACTGTGGGAAATTCTGAAAGAGATGGGAATACCAGACCACCTGACCTGCCTCCTGAGAAATCTGTACCAGGTCCAGTTAAAACTGGACATGGAACAACAGACTGGTTCCAAATTGGGAAAGGAGTACATTAATGCTGCTTATTTAACTTATATGCAGAGTAGCTCATGAGAAACACTGGGCTGGATGAAGAACAAGCTGGAATCAAGATTGTTGGGAGAAATATCAATAACCTCAGATATGCAGATAACGGCACACTTATGGCAGAAAGTGAAGAAGAAGAACTAAAGAGCCTCTTGATGAAAGTAAAAGAGGAGAGTGAAAAAGTTGGCTTAAAGGTCAACATTCAGAAAATGAAGATCATGGCATCTGGTCCCATCACTTCATGGGAAATAGATGGGGAAACAATGGAAACAGTGAAGACTTTATTTTCTTGGGCTCCAAAATCACTGCAGATGGTAACTGCAGCCATGAAATTAAAAGATCCTTGCTCCTTGAAAGAAAAGCTATGACCAACCTAGACAGCATATTAAAAAGCAGAGATATTACTTTGCCAACAAAGGTCTGTCTAGTCAAAGCTATGGTTTTTCCGGTAGTCATGTATGGATGTGAGAGTTGGACTATAAAGAAAGCTGAGCACCAAAGAATTGATGCTTTTGAATTTTGGTGTTGGAGAAGACTCTTGAGAGTCCCTTGGACTGCAAGGAGATCNAAATCCTGCTTCACAGAAAGGGCCTGTTTAAGCCTGACGGTGTGTGAGCGCCCCTGCGATGGTGATGACAGAGCAAGCCGGAGAAAGCTGCGGTTGGACTGTGTTTCAGATGATCGAGGCCGACTGCTTCTGGCGGGTAAGAAAACTGCACGCCTCTGTGAGGCAGGCGCAGGCTTTGCGTCATGCACACAGGTTCTTTTTAGGGGAATTTGCTAAAAGGGCTCCTCCTGAAGCAGCAGCCGGAAGCTGTCACGTGCCACTGTGGGCTGGGCGCTGGGCTCCAAACCATGGCCTCTGGTAAGCACCAGCCGCCGGAATATGTGGACAGTTTGTTTACACGTTTAGGCGCTCGGCTGTGATTCATTCCGCCTGCCCACCCACCCTCTAGCCCAAGAGTGTATCCCTGGCAAAAACAGGGAAGCTGTGATTCCAGAGGTGACCAGATGTCCTAACTCTTAAACAGATTTTTCACAGATTATTCCTTAATATTTATCTCTGTCTTCTAAGCTAATTGTGACTTTACACCTGGACATGTCTTCTTTTTAAAGTACTGAGAGATAATTCACATACTATGAAATTTCCCCTTTCAAAGGTTATGATTCAGTGGGTTTTTTTTTTTTCTGTATATTCAGAAAGTTATGCAACCAGCAGTGCTGTCTAATTCCAGAACATCTTCATCACTGCAGAACTGACATGTTTGTTTCACACCGCTATAGGATTACCAATCTTTCAAGTTACATCAGTAATTCTGCTACTGGGAGAACTGACTGTGATGAGGCAGACAATTTTGGTATTAATCTAATTTAAGGTAGAACTTAGACTGATCCCTACTTCATTCCTGAGTTACATTAGATACTTTGCAATACACCTTCAAACTTTCAAAATGACAATCAACATACAACTTATAAGGCAACATACGTACATAGATATGGTTAATGAAATATGTGTGAGTCTCTCTGTCATGTCTGAGTCTTTATGACCCCAAGGACTGTAGCCCGCCAGGCTCTTCTGTCCATGAGGTTCTCCAGGCAAGTATACTGGAGTGGGTAGCCTATTGCTTCTCCAGGGGGTCTTCCCGACCGAGGGATCGAACCCAGTCTCCCACATTGCAGGCAGATTCTTTACCATCTGAGCCACCAGGGAAGCACCAACGAAATGTGCTTTGAGGGCAAATAAAAAGAATCTAGAAACCTCTCGAGGAGGCCCGCACCTTCCGGAGAAGACTAGATATGCTTTGTCATCATTGTTTTTCCCTCCCTCGTGCTTTCTTTCCTCCCTCGCTAGTGGAGGTGATGGAATTCCAGCTGAGGTATTTCATATCCTAAAAGATGATGCTGTGAAAGTGCTGCACTCAATATGCCAGCAAATTTGGAAAACTCAGCAGTGGCCACAGGACTGGAAAGGTCAGTTTTCATTCTGATCCCAAAGAAAGGCAATGCCAAAGAATACTCAGACTACCGCACAATTGCACTCATCTCACCAGCAAAGTAAAGCTCAAAATTCTCCAAGCCAGGCTTCAGCAATACGTGAACGGTGAACTTCCTGAAGTTCAAGCTGGTTTTAGAAAAGGCAGAGGAACCAGAGATAAATTGCCAACATCTGCTGGATCATGGAAAAAGCAAGAGAGTTCCAGAAAAACATCTATTTCTGCTTTACTGACTATGCAAAAGCCTTTGACTGTGTGGATCACAATAAACTGTGGGAAATTCTGAAAGAGATGGGAATACCAGACCACCTGACCTGCCTCCTGAGAAATCTGTACCAGGTCCAGTTAAAACTGGACATGGAACAACAGACTGGTTCCAAATTGGGAAAGGAGTACATTAATGCTGCTTATTTAACTTATATGCAGAGTAGCTCATGAGAAACACTGGGCTGGATGAAGAACAAGCTGGAATCAAGATTGTTGGGAGAAATATCAATAACCTCAGATATGCAGATAACGGCACACTTATGGCAGAAAGTGAAGAAGAAGAACTAAAGAGCCTCTTGATGAAAGTAAAAGAGGAGAGTGAAAAAGTTGGCTTAAAGGTCAACATTCAGAAAATGAAGATCATGGCATCTGGTCCCATCACTTCATGGGAAATAGATGGGGAAACAATGGAAACAGTGAAGACTTTATTTTCTTGGGCTCCAAAATCACTGCAGATGGTAACTGCAGCCATGAAATTAAAAGATCCTTGCTCCTTGAAAGAAAAGCTATGACCAACCTAGACAGCATATTAAAAAGCAGAGATATTACTTTGCCAACAAAGGTCTGTCTAGTCAAAGCTATGGTTTTTCCGGTAGTCATGTATGGATGTGAGAGTTGGACTATAAAGAAAGCTGAGCACCAAAGAATTGATGCTTTTGAATTTTGGTGTTGGAGAAGACTCTTGAGAGTCCCTTGGACTGCAAGGAGATCCAACCAGTCCATTCTAAAGGAGATCAGTCCTGAGTGTTCATTGAAGGACTGATGCTGAAACTGAAACTCCAATACTTGGGCCACCTGATGGAAGAAGTGACTCATTGGAAAAGACCCTGATGCTGGGAAAGATTGAGGGAAGGAGAAGGGGATGACAGAGGATGAGACGGTTGGATGACATCACTGCCTTGATGGACATGGGTTTGGGTAAGCTCCAGGAGTTGGAGATGGACAGGGAGGCCTGGGGTGCTGCCGTCCACGCGGACGCAGAGTCAGACACGACTGAGCCACTGAACTGACTTGACCCTTGCTCTTTGCCTCCAAGGAGCTGTCTCTTTTCCTCCACCTGCAGCTCTAGGATGGAGCTTCCTGTAGAGGGTTTGTGGCCCCCTGGGGCTCACACAGCACGTAGCAGCGCTTTGTTTTGTGCTGGTCTCACTCTGACCCCACGCTCCGCGCCCAGGACCCCACGGCTCTCCCTCTGCCCTGCAGTCCCCGCGTTTGTAATGGGTGGGGAATCTCGTCCTTGGACGCCCTGGCCTGTCGCTCTGGCTGACCCCCCCGGGACCTGTCCCTTGATGCTGCAGGCCAGGCCAGCTCTGCCTCTGGCCTCCCTGCTCCCATGTCCCCAAACCCCACCTTCTCAGGCTTGGTTTCCGGTGAGCCAGAGCTGGATCTTTTGGATACCAGCCTCTGTGCAGATGGCCCACATCCACAGAAGGGCTTTTCTGGTGTGAATGAGTGGATGCCCTCAGCCCCTCCCAGTCCAACCCCTCCTTTTTCCTTTGGGTTCTAGTTCTGATATCCCTCATCTCACCAGCGCTAGGAGAGCCCTCAGGCCTCTCAAGCTCCTTCTGGTCCTTTGGCCCTTTCCTCCCGCTGCTCAGAACATGGGCCTGACTCCGTCCTCTGATGCTGAAGCTCCAGTACTTTGGCCACCTGACTGAAGAGTGGACTCAGTGGAAAAGACCCTGATGCTGGGAAAGAATGAAGGCAGAAGGAGAAGGGAGCAGCAAGGGATGACATGGTTAGACAGCACATGAGTGTGAGCAAGCTTGGGGAGACAGGGAAGGACAGGGGAGCCTGGCGTGCTACAGTCCATGGGGTCGCAAGCAGTCAGACACAGCGACTCTTCCAGGGAAAACAGTCTTCCCCTGGAACCAAAGGTGGCAGCTCTTATCACTGGCAGCAGTCCTCGGAAGGCAGGAATTAGATGAAAACATGTTCCTGCTTAAGTATTTCAGAAGCAGTCTCCCAGGGAATGGTGGGGGGCAGTGGGAGCCAGGGTTCAGCATACGGCTGCAGATTTTCAGTAAATGGGGTGATTTTCCCAATCACCTCCAGTGCCATCTCTTTGCCCAAAACGGAGTAACAGAAGGCCTTTGGTAACTGACCTGAGCGGTACAGATGTCTAGTTTTCTACATTTTTATCGTGTTTGCCTTCAGAATCGACTTGAGGTGAGGTGAAGTCGCTCAGTCGTGTCTGACTCTTTGCGACCCCATGGACTGTAACCTACCAGGCTTCTCTGTCCATGGGATTCTCCAGGCAAGAATACTGGAGTGGATTGCCATTTCCTTCTCCAGGGGATCTTCCCAAACCAGGGGTCGAAGCCGGGTCTCCCACACTGGAGGCAGACACCTCCTCTGAGCCACCAGGGAAGCCCCCCAGAATGGACTTGTTTCCCTCTAAAACAACAGGGCTTTTGACCCCTCCTTGTTTTCATTAAACAGATAAAGCAGAGAGACTTCTAAGCTATTTATGGAATAAAGGGTGTGGTCACATAAACCCAACCTTAGGTCTGGTGCAGCGCTTGTGTTTTGGGGAATGCGCTTTGATTCCGGGTACTTAGAAGTCTTGTAAAAACCGCTCATGTGCTGACAGGGCCCTACTACAGGTCTTAAAAAATAAACTACAAGAGTAACATCTGGCCGCAGAGTTTACATCGACTAACTTCTGCTTTCTACCAGACAGCTCCTGAGCGTAGGAGGAACGCTGCTGCTGCTGCTGCTAAGTCGCTTCAGTCGTGTCCGACTCTCTGCGACCCCACAGACGGCAGCCCACCAGGCTCCCCTGTCCCTGGGATTCTCCAGGCAAGAACACTGGAGTGGGTTGCCATTTCCTTCTCCAATGCATGAAGCGAAAAGTGAAAGGGAAGTCGCTCAGTCGAGTATGACTCTTAGCGACCCCGCGGGCTGTAGCCCACCAGGCTCCTCCGTCCATGCGATTTTCCAGACAGGAGTGCTGGAGTGGGGTGCCACTGCCTTCTCCGAGAAGGAACCCTAGTCTGTTTATAGCACATATCTTTTCTGTTTCCTGCTTTCTTCTCCCCTACCCATATAAATTCCCTGGACAGTCTTAAAAAAAAGAAGTTGAAATTAAAATAAAAAAAGAAGTTAAGACAAACTTCTGACGTATCGGCCGTCTGCTGCCTCACCGTCTTCTGCGTTTTGTGTCATGTCGATATTTGTTTCAGGCATACAAGCTGGTATCTAATTTTAATGGCTGACAGACTCTTCTGGAATAAGCATGTCTACAGTCTATGCAAGGCTTTGGGAGATAATAAATTGTAAATCAAAATTGTCTTTATAAAGCTCTGTGGATTTATTGGCTTTGTTTCCCAATGCAATGCCACGCTGGGCCTCATCCTGAAAAACTCCAGGCTGAAGACACAAAACATTGCTCTGAGCAGAGCGGCAGAGACTGGGGGATCTGTATTTGGAATCCCGCAGGGAAGACTGACTTAAATATTTATTTTTCATGCAGTTAAATCGACCCAATTGGACCAAAAGGCATTATGAATCCTAAAATTACTTTTCTGCTCTACTGAAAATTCATGCTGACATGTAACAAAACAGAAAGAAGCTTGGCTCCTTCTGTCAAATCAAGAAGAAAAGAACTCAACCCAGAAGAATAAATGAGGGATTTTCCACAGATTTTATTTTATAAAATATCATCCGTGACTATATTTGAGAATCTGGCTATAAATTAAGTGAAGATTGTATCACATCTCTGATTGTTACAGTCGAACTGAAAGAGGTGGTTTTTCTTAAGAGAGAAACTACCAAATGTGAAAACGATGCTCAATAGTCTTACAGCCCTTGAGAAAAATATCCTTAAAGAAAGTCAAAATTGAAAGTGCCCTCGCCCAGAAATCAGCTACTAGGGAACCCCATTCCTCAGAACATCAAGAAGACGGCTTTACTATGAGGATTTCATGCCGAGGAATTTTTTTTCTCTGAAGCCTTTCAGAGAGAAGCTTTCCGTTTTTAGAAACCAATAAACAAGAGACCCAGAAAAGGACTCAGCCACAGACCTGCAAACAAAGGCTCTACTTGTCCATTTCTTCGCTCTGCTGGCTGGGAAATCAGGCCAGAGACAAGGTCTGTTTTCCCCTCTAAACGTTTCAGTTGGTGAGTCCAAACACAGACCCTTGAAACTGAGATGTTCTGGGAGATGTATTCAGTTTGGTCCCTTTCTCATCTCCTTTTCTCTAGAAGCTTCCAGCCCCTTCTCTCTTTTATCCAGCTTTATATTCTCGAATATGGCACAGTTACATATCTGTTACCGGAAAGAAAGATATTCACCATCAGACTTCTTGGTTAACAGTTCAGACCTGGGAGTGGATGTCAGAGGAGTCATTCTAAGCTTGCAAATCAGATAAGGCAGGTTTCCATAGAAAACGGAAAAATGAAACACCAGCTGAAGTCAAGTCTGAGGAGCAGAATGTAAGGATTTAGCAGAGCAGAGGCTCGGGCTGGGAGAGCCGGAGANTTTTATTTAAAATAATAGGTCCAACCACATCCTCTGCCCCTGCGTCTGTGGCACCTGGCACAGCTCGGGGCACGCTGCACTTGCCTTTCTCTCCCCACCTTCCTGACCCCATTCAAGCTTCTCCAGGTTCCTCCCCAGAGCAGGGGCCGTGGCCTCCTTCCTGCCCCCTGGGGACCCATCCTCTTCCCCATGGCGCTGCTCCCCACAACCTGCAGATCTGACCTGACCGCGCGTCCCTTCCCAGCACACACCACCAGGGGTAAAACCTAGACTATTTGCACATAAAGCCCTTCTCGGCCTCCCTCTCGCCACCTGCCCTCACAGCCCGGGAGCACAACCCTCCGTAGTCATCCCAAACACTGGACTCTGTCCACCCCTGCTCTCCCCCCAGCCGCTCCCACCGCCAGGCAGGGCGCTCACTGGCCTCGAACCCCCGCCCAGGCCGCCCCCTTGGCCTCTTTCTGCGCGCCTTNTAGTCATCCCAAACACTGGACTCTGTCCACCCCTGCTCTCCCCCCAGCCGCTCCCACCGCCAGGCAGGGCGCTCACCGGCCTCGAACCCCCGCCCAGGCCGCCCCCTTGCCCTCTTTCTGCGCGCCTTAGACGTGCACAGGCACCCAGCAAGAAAGCGAGGCCATTCCCCCGACGCTTCCAAGCCGGTGAAGGCCCTCTTGCCCTGGGTGCGCACCGCACTCTGAGCGCGCTCCGGGAACGCACGGGTCCGTCCGCTCGCGTCTAGACTGAGCGGTGCCTGAGACCAGGGCTGGGCCTGCTCTCCCTGGGGTCCCACCGGCAGGAGGCGCTCCTTTTGTTGAACTAAATGAACACGTTCAACACAGAGTCTTCTTTCTTACCCTGAACATGGCATTCCACGGAAACCTGAGGCTGCAGGTCACCGCTGGCCCACAGGACAGACGGGTGGTGAGCACGCATCCACGCAGGCGAGCGCCTAAATGCTGACGGGGCTGCTTTAGCTCAGCAGGGCCAGGGAGGGGGAGGGCTGGGNCACAGGACAGATGGGTGGTGAGCACGCATCCACGCAGGCGAGCGCCTAAATGCTGACGGGGCTGCTTTAGCTCAGCAGGACCAGGGAGGGGGAGGGCTGGGGAGCCGCCGGCAGGCCGGACCCCGCCAGGAAACAGACCCACAGCGCCCGCGAGGAAACAGACCCACAGCGCCCGCGCAAGGAGGGCAGAGATACCGGCGGGCCGCGCCAACCGCTCAGCGCCAAGCCGCCCGAGCTCGCTGAGAAATCAGACCCACCAGCTCTCCTGTTCTGCCTAAGTCCACTGTCTCACTCTGGGTTTTTTCAGGCTCAGAGGTTGGGTTTGGGGCGGAAGGAGCTGAGTTTAATCTGTTTCTAGCAGTGGGTCCCACGAGGCAGCTCGGTGCTTGGAGCTTCCCAGGTGGCACTAGCGGTGAAGAATCCACCTGCCAGTGCGGGACACAGGAGACGCAGGTTCAGCCCCCGCGTGGGGAAGGTCCCCTGCAGGAGGGCAAGGCAATCCACTCCAGTGCGGGACACAGGAGACGCAGGTTCAGCCCCTGCGTGGGGAAGGTCCCCTGCAGAAGGGCAAGGCAATCCACGCCAGTGTAGGAGACAGGAGACGCGGGTTCCATTCCTGGGCCGGGAACTGGCGCCCCACTCCAGTGTTCTTGCCTGGAGAATCCCATCAACAGAGGAGCCTGGCGGGCTACAGTCCACAGGGTCACAAAGACTCCGACACGACTGAATGTCTAAGCTCCCAGATGGCAGCTGGAGGGACACATAAGTGAGAAGGTACCGGTGGTGGGAAGGAAAATCAGCTGTGTTTGTCGGGGGGGGGGGGTGGAATCCCACCCACCGCAGCAGGGGTGACTGAGGTGGGTCGGGTGTTGCTTCTCCTGTGGCCTAGGGTCCAGACTCTGCAGGCAGACAGCAGACAGCGGACAGGCCAGGGCTGTCCGCCAGCCCCCGGCCCAAGGGTGGGTGCCCTGGGGCGTGAGTCACTTGGAGAGCTGAGGACCGTCCAGGGGGGACGCAGACCCACATCCACAGCAAGACGGGCCCATGGGCCCGCCAGCCTCTTCTGGACACACGTGCGGAAAACACACGGCTTTCTTTTCCCATGCACTTCAAAAATAGGAAAACAGCAGGGGGGGAATTTTAATACTGAGCTGGCAGAGAAAGTTCACGTGGCTCCTTCTTCAAACAGCACTCTCTGCAAAGGAGGCCCGGACTTGGAACTCCCCTTTTCATGGCCTCATAAAACACTGATTTACTGACCTTCAAAGATACACCTTTATTGTTTCAGTTTTCCTGGCACAAGAATTTCTGGTAGATAACTGTAGAAGCAAAGTCGTATTTCCTTATCAGCACAGAGAATACGTTCAGATTACAGATGTGCCATTTTCGGGGGAAGTGGTGGGAAGGAAATAACGGGGCGGAGGGGGGGACATTTGAAATATCTGTGATCCACAAAACCAGCGAAAAGGACGCCGATCCCGGAGTCCGTGAGTCTCTAAACAAAGCAGGAACACACGGCCAGGTCTTCCCGCTAGGATGGGCTGGCGGGGCGGGGAGACTGTCGGGCCAGGGCGGACACCCTCGAGCCCTGCAGCCCCACCCAGGGGACTTCCTCTGCGGGGTCTCCCCACACGCCTTCCAGGGCCCGAGACCTCTCTGTTCCTGATTAGTCTGCCTGCCACCTCAACGAGGGCCACACAAGTGTTATCTCAAACACTGTTTACCGCCCTGTCTGCTGCGGGCTTCCTTGAGTTCAGCCAGCTTTACAGAGCGCTATTTGCTATCCATAAAGTCATAAAAGCATGTGGGTTTTCTTTTCTCTGCAAGACTGCTTTAGGCCTAAACCATTCGAGCCAACTTCTCCAAGAGAGCTTTCTTCCCCAGCTGCCTCCGACCCCTGATTTCCCAGGCGTCCTTCAAAGATGGCCTCGGGCGCGTCCTCCTCCAAAGCCCTTGCTGGTTCCTCCAGCCGTACCCCTGCCTCCTTCCCTGCTCCGCCTCGTGTACAGACAGTGTTACTCTTCACCCGCCTTGTCCTCTGGACTGGACAGTGAAGACCCGGCTGTGTCTGGGCCGTCGTCTCCCCAGCACAAGATTTTACATCGCAAATACCAAACGCACTTGCTGGCCTGGGTATGAGCGACTCTGCCCTTAGGTCTTGGATTACTAGGGATAAACACGGCTGTGTGATCAATGACCTCAGTGAACACAGTCTGCTCCTATAATGTCTCAACTCCAACAGCAGAACCATCAACATACAAGTTTTCAGTGTTTTGCTGTCTGTAGACAAACACTCCTCTGTCTCAACTCAAATGCCCTCACTGACACAGGCGCAGAGATACGATCGCAGAGATGTTTTAAAAGGCAAACCTTATAGCCTTCCAGGTACGTTTAAATCGATTTAATATAATGTTCATGGAATGAAATACAATGCTTGCAGATAAGGCACTTTCTGGAAGCTGTTTTGCCAACTATCTTACAAAAGTGACGCCTCCCCCACGCCCCACACTAACAGTTCTTCAGGCCTTGCCTAGCGGGTGAGAGCTAACCACCAAGGCAATTCCTTTCTTTGAACAGAACCGGTGGGCCAAAAGCAGCCGTAACTGCAGGATGGCGCCTGGAAGCAGCTTCTGCAGGGGGACACGGCCACACGGCTCAGAGTCAAGGCGTCTCCACTGGGGAGACTGGGCACACACTCACAGCATTTGATTAGCGCGACTCCAGCATCATTCCACGGTTTCCTGTTGTCCAACTCTTTGCGACCCCATGGATGTAGCCTGCCAGTTCCTCTCGCCATGGAATTCTCCAGACAAGAATATTGGAGTGGGTTGCCATTTCCTTCTCCAGAGGATCTTCCCGACCCAGGGATTGAACCCGCAGTCTCCTTCAATGGCAGGCAGATTTTTTTTACCACTGAGCCACCTGGGAAGCCCCGTTTCCTGTTTAGGTATGATTTAAAAATGCAACTCAAAGGGAAAGGGCGGGGGTGGTGGGGGAGAGTAGCTAGTACTTGCTGAAAGATAGCTCTGAGAAATAAATGGGTATTTTGGCTTTTTTTTTTTTTTGGCCTGCACCGTGAGGCGTATGGGCTCTTAGTTCCCCTACCCGGGATCCAGCCTGTGTCACCCGCATTGGAAGCGTGGAGTCTTAACCACTGAACTGCCAGGAAGTCCCNGACCTCTCTGTTCCTGATTAGTCTGCCTGCCACCTCAACGAGGGCCACACAAGTGTTATCTCAAACACTGTTTACCGCCCTGTCTGCTGCGGGCTTCCTTGAGTTCAGCCAGCTTTACAGAGCGCTATTTGCTATCCATAAAGTCATAAAAGCATGTGGGTTTTCTTTTCTCTGCAAGACTGCTTTAGGCCTAAACCATTCGAGCCAACTTCTCCAAGAGAGCTTTCTTCCCCAGCTGCCTCCGACCCCTGATTTCCCAGGCGTCCTTCAAAGATGGCCTCGGGCGTGTCCTCCTCCATAGCCCTTGCTGGTTCCTCCAGCCGTACCCCTGCCTCCTTCCCTGCTCCGCCTCGTGTACAGACGGTGTTACTCTTCACCCGCCCTGTCCTCTGGACTGGACAGTGAAGACCCGGCTGTGTCTGGGCCGTCGTCTCCCCAGCACAAGATTTTACATCGCAAATACCAAACGCACTTGCTGGCCTGGGTATGAGCGACTCTGCCCTTAGGTCTTGGATTACTAGGGATAAACACGGCTGTGTGATCAATGACCTCAGTGAACACAGTCTGCTCCTATAATGTCTCAACTCCAACAGCAGAACCATCAACATACAAGTTTTCAGTGTTTTGCTGTCTGTAGACAAACACTCCTCTGTCTCAACTCAAATGCCCTCACTGACACAGGCGCAGAGATACGATCGCAGAGATGTTTTAAAAGGCAAACCTTATAGCCTTCCAGGTACGTTTAAATCGATTTAATATAATGTTCATGGAATGAAATACAATGCTTGCAGATAAGGCACTTTCTGGAAGCTGTTTTGCCAACTATCTTACAAAAGTGACGCCTCCCCCACGCCCCACACTAACAGTTCTTCAGGCCTTGCCTAGCGGGTGAGAACTAACCACCAAGGCAATTCGTTTCTTTGAACAGAACCGGTGGGCCAAAAGCAGCCGTAACTGCAGGATGGCGCCTGGAAGCAGCTTCTGCCCGGGGACACGGCCACACGGCTCAGAGTCAAGGCGTCTCCACTGGGGAGACTGGGCACACACTCACAGCATTTGATTAGCGCGACTCCAGCATCATTCCACGGTTTCCTGTTGTCCAACTCTTTGCGACCCCATGGATGTAGCCTGCCAGTTCCTCTCGCCATGGAATTCTCCAGACAAGAATATTGGAGTGGGTTGCCATTTCCTTCTCCAGAGGATCTTCCCGACCCAGGGATTGAACCCGCAGTCTCCTTCAATGGCAGGCAGATTTTTTTTTACCACTGAGCCACCTGGGAAGCCCCGTTTCCTGTTTAGGTATGATTTAAAAATGCAACTCAAAGGGAAAGGGCGGGGGTGGTGGGGGAGAGTAGCTAGTACTTGCTGAAAGATAGCTCTGAGAAATAAATGGGTATTTTGGCTTTTTTTTTTTTTTGGCCTGCACCGTGAGGCGTATGGGCTCTTAGTTCCCCTACCCGGGATCCAGCCTGTGTCACCCGCATTGGAAGCGTGGAGTCTTAACCACTGAACTGCCAGGAAGTCCCGAGAAAGAAGCGTTTAGATAGCAACTGCTGGCAGTGTCAGGGCCGGCGGCGCCACACGTACCATGTGCTCACCTCTGTGTGCACGGAGAAGCTTTTGCAATTAACACTGTGAGGCGCTTTTTTTTTTAAAGCTGTGTACTAAGCAGAGTTTTCTCAGGTGGCTGGCTATCCCCTGGAGCCCTCGTCCTGTGGCTCAAATAGGGCCGCACACCTGTCCAGCCTCTTGAACTCTCCACTGGGCAACACCTCAAGCGCTTACACTGGGAAAATGCCTTCAGGCTTTCCCAGCTTCCCTGCCTCAGCCATGCCCAGAGGCTTCCCGTGGCAGGAAGGGAAGAGGCCCCGTCTTCCAGAGAGCCGGCCGCTCCAGCCCACAGCCTGTACTTCGGCCCAGGCTCTAGTCCCAGGCTGGTTTGCCATCTCTCCTCACTCCAAACACATGCTGTTCGCTCTGGAAGCTATCAGCAAGAGCCGAAGCCAGTCTTAATAGAGCAGGGGACCCTGAGGCTGCTGAAAGCAGTTCACCAGCACTCGCCCTTCCCTTTGATGGACTTCCACGGGGCCGGATTCCAGAGGACTGGGGGCTGGCTTTCCCGCACTACAGCTCTCCTCCAGGGGACAGAAAACCTAACTGCTTTTATTCACCTGGCAACTGGACCAAGTGATCCGATGGANGCTGTGTGATCAATGACCTCAGTGAACACAGTCTGCTCCTATAATGTCTCAACTCCAACAGCAGAACCATCAACATACAAGTTTTCAGTGTTTTGCTGTCTGTAGACAAACACTCCTCTGTCTCAACTCAAATGCCCTCACTGACACAGGCGCAGAGATACGATCGCAGAGATGTTTTAAAAGGCAAACCTTATAGCCTTCCAGGTACGTTTAAATCGATTTAATATAATGTTCATGGAATGAAATACAATGCTTGCAGATAAGGCACTTTCTGGAAGCTGTTTTGCCAACTATCTTACAAAAGTGACGCCTCCCCCACGCCCCACACTAACAGTTCTTCAGGCCTTGCCTAGCGGGTGAGAGCTAACCACCAAGGCAATTCCTTTCTTTGAACAGAACCGGTGGGCCAAAAGCAGCCGTAACTGCAGGATGGCGCCTGGAAGCAGCTTCTGCCCGGGGACACGGCCACACGGCTCAGAGTCAAGGCGTCTCCACTGGGGAGACTGGGCACACACTCACAGCATTTGATTAGCGCGACTCCAGCATCATTCCACGGTTTCCTGTTGTCCAACTCTTTGCGACCCCATGGATGTAGCCTGCCAGTTCCTCTCGCCATGGAATTCTCCAGACAAGAATATTGGAGTGGGTTGCCATTTCCTTCTCCAGAGGATCTTCCCGACCCAGGGATTGAACCCGCAGTCTCCTTCAATGGCAGGCAGATTTTTTTTTACCACTGAGCCACCTGGGAAGCCCCGTTTCCTGTTTAGGTATGATTTAAAAATGCAACTCAAAGGGAAAGGGCGGGGGTGGTGGGGGAGAGTAGCTAGTACTTGCTGAAAGATAGCTCTGAGAAATAAATGGGTATTTTGGCTTTTTTTTTTTTTTGGGCTGCACCGTGAGGCGTATGGGCTCTTAGTTCCCCTACCCGGGATCCAGCCTGTGTCACCCGCATTGGAAGCGTGGAGTCTTAACCACTGAACTGCCAGGAAGTCCCGAGAAAGAAGCGTTTAGATAGCAACTGCTGGCAGTGTCAGGGCCGGCGGCGCCACACGTACCATGTGCTCACCTCTGTGTGCACGGAGAAGCTTTTGCAATTAACACTGTGAGGCGCTTTTTTTTTTAAAGCTGTGTACTAAGCAGAGTTTTCTCAGGTGGCTGGCTATCCCCTGGAGCCCTCGTCCTGTGGCTCAAATAGGGCCGCACACCTGTCCAGCCTCTTGAACTCTCCACTGGGCAACACCTCAAGCGCTTACACTGGGAAAATGCCTTCAGGCTTTCCCAGCTTCCCTGCCTCAGCCATGCCCAGAGGCTTCCCGTGGCAGGAAGGGAAGAGGCCCCGTCTTCCAGAGAGCCGGCCGCTCCAGCCCACAGCCTGTACTTCGGCCCAGGCTCTAGTCCCAGGCTGGTTTGCCATCTCTCCTCACTCCAAACACATGCTGTTCGCTCTGGAAGCTATCAGCAAGAGCCGAAGCCAGTCTTAATAGAGCAGGGGACCCTGAGGCTGCTGAAAGCAGTTCACCAGCACTCGCCCTTCCCTTTGATGGACTTCCACGGGGCCGGATTCCAGAGGACTGGGGGCTGGCTTTCCCGCACTACAGCTCTCCTCCAGGGGACAGAAAACCTAACTGCTTTTATTCACCTGGCAACTGGACCAAGTGATCCGATGGAGAAATTTCTTCCCAGAGGGCTTGGGATGGGGAGGGAACCCGGATCGGGGAGACGCTGGTTTCCCGGTCCCGCCTCCCCGCGCCAGCCCCCTTGAGTCTTGAACAGCCCCCGGGACTCGGGACTCAGGGACTCGAGGGGAAAGGCCGCAGAGGGGAGTCCTGGGCTGCTCCGAGGCTGGAGCCCCAGCGGGGCCTGCCCGCGGTGAGGCTGCCCACTGCCCCACCTGCCCGCCCGCTCAACACCCGGAGAGCAGCGCCCTACAACAGACCAGCTCCCCGACTTCAAGCGCCCCAGGTGCGTTGGTTTTTCCAACTGTGAATACTATTTTGTCCCAATATCATCACAGGGATTCTGAGAAGTGATTCTATGTCATTCTGGTCCGGAACCTGAGCCGCTGGTTCTTAAACTGTTTGCAGGTTCGTGGGAGTGGGGCTGGGTGCGGGGGTGCGGTGGAACTGGAGGGGAGAAGGGAGACTTACGGAAAGAGGGGAACGTAAGAAAATAATCTGATTTTCTTTCTTTTTTTCTGATTTCCTTTTTCAGAAAAAAATTTCCTCTGTCCGTGGGATTCTCCAGGCAAGAATGCTGGAGTGGGTTGCCATGCCCTTCTCCAGGGGATCTTACCGACGCGGGGATGGAACTCTGCAAGAAGAACCCAGGGTCTTCGGCACTGCCGACGGGCCCTTTACCATCTGAGCCGCTAAACTCCCGAACCCTGTCTCAGCGCGCGCTCGGGATGGACACCCCCGCGGGGCGAGCATCTGCCAGCCCACCTTCCCACAGCCGCCAAGCGGAGGTGGGGAGACGGTGCGAGGCGCAGGTAGAGTTAAGGACCGGGGCTCAGAACGGCCGAAAGGAGAATCCTACTTAGGACGGTTGCTTAACTTGGGCGCTGCCTGCGGTTCTGAAGTTTTCTCTCGACTCCGTCCGCAGGGGAAGGGTCCGTGTCTATGCCGCTGTCTCCGCGGCAGCGATCGTGCGGGGGTCCCTCCAGACGCCCCATCCCCGACGCCTGCCCCTACGTGGGGCTTTTGGAGGCCTCCGCGTTCGGGAGCCGGGGTCCCGCAGCTCCCCATTCTGCACCCCAGCATCCCTGAGGCTCCCAGTTCCCTCCTCCCACCGTCCGACCGCACCCCCCGTCGCTCTCCCCCCAAATCCTCAGCCCCCCGGCTCCGTGCGGCTCTCGGAGCGCCCGGCCCCGCGGAGGCACCGCGCGCGGCAGGGCG
>SJYW01035164.1:121347-136800 GCA_006410735.1 Raphicerus campestris | reverse complement strand
ATGCTGGGAAAGATTGAGGGCAGGAGGAGAAGGGGATGACAGAGGATGAGAGGTTGGATGGCATCAACAACTCCATGGACATGAGTTTGGGTAAACTCTGGGAGTTGGTGATGGCAGGGAGGCCTGGTGTGCTGCAGTCCATGGGGTTGCAGAGTCTGACATGCCTGAGCGACTGAACACCACCTGGTAATTTATTTATACTGTCTCCTTTTCTTGGTAGTCTTTTAGGGGTTTAATCAGATTTTATTAGTTCAATTAATTAGAATCAAGTTTTCTTTCATCTTCCTTATCGTATGTTTGAGCTTTCCATTTAATTTCTGATCTTTATTGACTCTTCTGCTTCATGGTTCTTTTCAAACTTCTTAAAATGAATGTTAACTGACCTTAAACCTTCTTTCCTCATTTATGTATTTAAAGCTGTATATACAGCTCCCTGTAAGAATGGCTTTAGTTTTATCTCACAAGTTTCATATTTCCCATTATTTAATAAGTTTTCTAATTTTGTCATAGCTTCCTTAACCTATGGTTTCTTTTAAAAGCACATTGCTTACATCTCTTAACATTTGATATTTTCCAGTTTCCTTAAAAAAATAATCGTCTGTCCTGGGTCTCGGTTGGGGCACGTGGGCTCTAGTCCCCTGAGCAGGGCTTGAACCCAGGTCCCCACATCGGGAGCGCAGCGTCCCAGCCGCTGCACTGCCAGGGAAGCCCCTGTGTATCCTTTTTTTGCTCCATATTCCTTTTTGCACCTGTAAGATGCTACCTAGGGTCACTTTCCTTTTGCCTGAATAACTTTCTCGGGTTTTCCTTTGGTGTGAGTCTGCTGCTAACAAATTCTGTTTTGGGTGTTTTTTTCTAGGGGAAGAGTGTCTAAAAATACCTTAACTTGCCTTCATTTGAAGTTGGAGGGTGGCAGTTATTTTCCTTCGGCATTTAAAAAACATAATTGCTGTGTTTTCTGTTGATGCCAACTGTCAGTCTTACCGTTGCTGCTTTTAAGATTTTCTGTTTGTATTTGGTTTCCAGCAGGTTTACTCTAACATGGGGAGGCTTAGTTTTCTTGGAATTGATCCTGTTTGTAATTCATTGCCTTTCTTGATGCTTTTTGTCAGCTTAAACATTTTTGTGTCCATTCTCTCTTCAAATAACATTTCTGCCCAATCTCTCTCTTCCCTTCTGCCCCAAATGACTTTTACCCTCTTTTCTGTGTTTTGGATTTAAAAAAAAAAAAAATCTGTGCTGCTTCCTGTTTCCAGTTCCACATGTAGGGAGCTTGAAGTTGCCACTCTGCCTTGATGAGTAAAAAGCTGAACGATCAATGGTTTAGTCGTTAGGTCGTGTCCGACTCTCACAGCTCCATGGACTGTAGCCCGCCAGGCTCCTCTGTCCACGGGATTTCCCCAGCAAGAATACTGGAGTGGGTTGCCAGTTCTTTCTCCAGGGGATCTTCCTGACCGAGAGATCGAACCCTAGTCTCCTGCACTGCAGGCTGATTCTTTGCCAACTGAGCCAGCAGGAAGTCAGTTCATTTCATTTCAGTCACTCAGTCGTGTCCGACTCTTTGCAACCCCACGAATCACAGCACGCCAGGCCTCCCTGTCCATCACCAACTCCTGGAGTTCACTCAGACTCACATCCATCGAGTCAGTGATGCCATCTAGCCATCTCATCCTCTGTCGTCCCCTAGTACTGGAGTTTCAGCTTCAGCATTATTCCTTCCAAAGAAATCCCAGGGCTGATCTCCTTCAGAATGGACTCTTCCTACATCCATTTAAGAGAAGGGAGGTCCCAGGGCATAGCACTGCCCCCCGAACTGGAGAGACTGACAGGCAAATACGGAGAATCACATATTATCAGAGCAGAAAGCTCGCAAGCTACAGCCTCTGCGGGAACCGAGGCAGGGGTGGAGAACTAGCACTGTCATTGATCAACTGCTGGAGCCCCAGGGAGGACACATCCAGGGGCCACAGACCCCAGGGAGCTCACCAGAGAGCAGCCCCTGCTCTTTGTTCATTCTTACCTCCAGGAGCTTGACCAGGTTCACACAGATGTCAGCGAGAAAGCCCCTCAATCTCTAACCCTTCCCACTGGGCACATGGGAACTCAAGGTCTGTCTTCAGATTTCTCATCTTCATCCTCAGCCTCTTCTCTTGGACTCATCTTATGCTAATTGAATCTTGACTACCCCTTGGTAAAGACACCGCCTGCAATGTAGGAGACCTGGGTTCGATCCCTGGGTTGGGAAGACTCTCTGGAGGAGGAAATGGCCACCCACTCGAGTATTCTTGCCTGGAAAACTCCATGGACAGAGGAGCCTGGCAGGCTACAGTCCATGGGGTTGCCAGAGTCAGATGCGACTTAGGACTAAGCCACCATCACCCCTAGGACATCAGCTTCACTGCTCTTCTTTAGTGTGCAGGCTCTTCCACTTTGTTTCCAGAAACCTCTGTACCTTAAAGGCTGGACCTAGAACAGGAACAGTATTTGCTTTTCACTTCTACTCTCCAAGGAAGCTCTTTCCAGCTCACTTATATTGTTGACCCCATCCATCTGGTTGTTTCCCCTCTTTCTCAGTTCGATTCTGTGGGTCCATCTCAATAATACTTTCTTTGCAAGAGGTTTAACATCCTTTTCTCCTCATCTTATGCATCTGGAAAAACCCAGGCCTGGTTCTACTTTACTGTATGCATACTTTACATCTGTTCTGAACCGCTAATTTTGTCTGGAAAACAACAAACCACAACTGTGTTAACTGCCTGTCTTTGAATTTGTGATTACTATTCTCAGATCAGCTTTCACAATTGCTTGGCAATTTAGCAGCTGTATCCATAATACTCTGCTATTCTTGGAGACAACCATTTCTACCTTCCTTTTCCTTAGACCTCCAAAACTTTCCACATGCTGGCCACGCTAGTATGCTTGCTTCATGCTTTACTGAGAAGAGATGGAAAACCCCAAACCTTCCCACCACTAAACCGACCAAATGGCCTCCAGTGCACCTGTCCTCTCCAGTGACGGAGGAGGTCCGGACGGTCTGTGTTCTGAGCCGAAACCCCTCTCGCCTTCTCAAGGACTCACTCTCACAGTCCTTGCCTACTTTTGCTGCTGCATCACCGTTCTCTCTCAATTTACTGACTTGCTCTCAGCAGCCTATGTACAGATCTAATTTCTCCTGTTAACAAAACTTCCCTCCACAGCTCTCCTGGACCTCACGTTCCTCTCTAGATGCCAGGGGCTTCTGCTCCCCTTTATGGCAACGTTTCCTGAAAGAGCCGGCACCCTGCCTGTCTCTCTTCACCGTCTGCAATCAGGCCTCTATTTCCACAGACCCACTGAGCTTACTACTGATGCCATCAGTGACTTTAATCTTCCACCAATCTTGGATCCACCCTCCTACTGACGGCCACGGGGCCACTGCTGCTCCTTGGGGTGTTCTTTGCTTCCAAGAAACCACCCTGCCTTGGCTTCTCTCCAGCCTCACTTCCCCGAGTCTGAGCACTTCCTCCTGCTCTCCTGAACGTCCAGATCCGGGAGGGTCTCAGGCTGAGCGGAGTCTCTTCCCGGTTACTCTGTCCCCAGGCCATCTCCTTTAGATTCATGGCTTTAGTCAAATATCAATGACGCCACAATCTGTGTTTTCAACCTTGACCTCTGTTGAGACCCACACTTGGATAATTAACTTCTCACTTGACCTCGAGACAGGTACCTCTCAGGTATCTCAATTCTGGCACCTCTCAAATCAAACTGTAGATTCACTCCTAAAATTTCCTTACTGTTGTTATCACTTATTTATTCAGTTAATCCAGCCAAAAATCTCAGTGACATCTTTGACTTTTCCTTTTCCCTCACTCTTCATACCCAACCTGTCATGCCCGTATTACGTCCCAAGTTTACGTCAGGCCTGCCCTCTCCCTCCCTTGCTGTCCGGGCTGCCGCCAAGCTTGCTCAGACCTTGCCTTGGCTTCCGCCTGCTTGCTTTCTGCCTCTGCACGCTTGCCAAGGTGCTTCAGGCGTGTCCGACTCTTTGCAGCCCCATGGGCTGTAGCCCGCCAGGCTCCTCTGTCCATGGAACTCTCCAGGCAAGGACACCGGGGTGGGCTGCCACACCCTCCTCCAGGGCATCTTCTAACCCAGGGACTGAACCGTCCGCTCTCTCGTTTCCTGCACTGGCAGGTAGGTGCCATGGGGGAAGCCCTGCCGCCTCTATTCCTGCCTTTTTCCAAAGCCTGTCTAACCATCACGTAAACCTATCAAGCCAGTGTACTGCTTCAACTCTGAGAACAAAGTGAACTCGCTCAGTCAGATCCAGCTCTTTGCGACCCCACGGACTACAGCCCACCAGGCTTCTCCACCCATGGAATTTTCCAGGCAAGAATACTGAATGGGTTGTCATTTCCTACTTCAGGGGATCTTCCCGATCCAGGGATCGAACTTGTGTGATCTGGCTATACCCCTCTCCAGTTTAATCTGTTGATACCCCATCACATTCAAAATGCTGGAGTCACGCTGATCTTCTTTTTCCAATCCCCTAAACCCTCCAAGGCCTATGCATACTGCTCTTTTTTCTCTTCCTGCTTTCACACGGGTAAAGCCAGTCTTCCTAATTTGCAGGTGCAATGTCACCTTACAGAGGCCTTCTAAAGTACTCATCCTAATTACGGTAAGGCTTCCTCAGTCTTTCCCTCTCAACCTGTTTGTTTTCCCTGCCTGGCTGCAAGCTCTGTTCTATGTCGGCCTTATCCATTGACCCCCGTGCCTAGCATAGTATAGGTACTCCATAAACAATACAAATGTCGAGTAGCGAGCAACTTTATAATCTTTAGAAAGTCATGGCTTTACGACATTTACAAATGGCTTAGAAAACGTGGTAAGGTTTGCTGATAAATGGGGCTGCCCAGAGCCAGCGATGAGGAGACAAGCTCTGCTGAGCTTTTGGGGCCGTGAGCACATAGCACAGCACTTTATTTGTGCTTTTATTTACTCATATTTTTTACCTCGGAAATAAGTAAGAACGTTAAGACAGTCAGTCAGATACTTTGCTGAGTTCAAAATGTGTAAGACTACACAATTCTGAGCAACATATAATGGCTCTACAAAAAGAACATTAGGTTAGGGTCAGATGAAAGGTAAACAGAGCATTCTTATGTAGTATGAAAATAGCCTAAAATCTAATTATTTTGCTGATATGCAGGTACCAGATACATTTATTATTTTTATTAGTAACATATATCTTTAACCTATTATTTTTAAATATACTGAAATAAAATAGTAACCAAATGAGGTACACTGTAAAGTTTTCAAACATGTCTACTCACATGAAAGGCTAAATTTATTTCACAGTTTGCTTATAAGAGTTAACAACTAAGATAAAGTTGGAATATAGTTACCTGGGCAATCTGAAGAATTTGAGGCATTGGAGTAGCCAGTTATAAACCTCTTAAAATAAATATACATTATTTAGACAAAAAATAATTAAGAACTTGTAATCAGCATAAAATGTTAGCTGTAGTTGGCTATCATTGTTCAAAGAACCACAAGGTGGGTCCAGACAGTTATGTTCTTAAAGGTCAAATAAGGCTATGGTTTTCCAGTGGTCATGTATGCATGTGAGAGTTGGACTGTGAAGAAAGCTGAGTGCCGAAGAATTGATGCTATTGAAGTGTGGTGTTGGAGAAGACTCTTGAGAGTCCCTTGGACTGCAAGGAGGTCCAACCAGACCATCCTAAAGGAGACCAGTCATGGGTATGCTTTGGAAGGAATCATGTTGAGGCTGAAACTCTAATACCTTGGCCAGCTCATGCGAAGATTTGACTCATTGGAAAAGACCCTGATGCTGGAAGGGATTGAGGGCAGGAGAAGGGGATGACAGAGGATGAGATGGTTGGATAGCATCACCGACTCAATGGATGTGAGTTTCAGTAGACTCTGGGAGTTGGTGACAGACAGGGAGGCCTGGTGTGTTGCAGTTCATGGGGTCACAAAGAGTCGGACACGACTGAGCGGCTAAATTGAACTGAATGGCCTAAAATAGTTTATCTTAAAAAGCAGGTTCGTGAAAAGACAACTCAATACACATTGATTTCACGTCCCCAAACTTTAGTTCAGAGACTATTGAACCATTTTTTCTTTTCTTAGAAGGAAAGGAAGCTTGATAGCACCTGAATTGGTATCCCATTAAAGTTACTTAAATTATTCACAGTTTCATTCAGGTTGCCAGTTAATCTGATATTTAGCAAGTAACCTCTCAAAAGGGGTGCTGGCCGCCGCCAGGTGAAGGTGGAGGGCGCCGCGCGCAGAGGCGCACACGGGGTGCCGCCGCCAGTCGCCAGCACTCTCGCTCAGGGCAGAGACGGTGGCAACTACAGCCCTTGCGGGTTCTGAAAAGCTCAGTCTCTGGCTTGCTTTGGAGCATGATTTCAAGTGAACTTCTCATTACTTTGCAGACTTCGCTTTATTTGTGTCATTTCTGCCTCTGTTTAACAGGAGCGAGGGTGGGAGTCTCCAGCTTGTTCTGGAAGCACACACCCAGTTCCATGCTGAGTGCCTGTCTTGCCATTAGAGAGTCTATATTTACAATAGGAAGCCATGCGAACATGAATGTAGACTCTCACTGACATTAAGATGCTTAACAGCATAATAAGAGGGACTTGAAACACACCGCATATCTTGCTGGATGGTGCCTTTCATGAAAACCTGTTAGCATCTGGATAAATGGATTCACAAATTAATAAAACTTATCACATTAAAAATACATTATATTTATTCATCAGGTAACAAACATACTAGTGTTACTATAGTTCAAAGCAAATGAGAATTTAAACATTTTTTTCTTTAAATCATCTCAGAAATATTTTCATTTTATACAACATAATGCTTTTTCAATAAAAGTAAACTAAATGAGGTAACTTATAGAGATTATATTCCTAAGTTAAAACATATTTAAGTGAATATACAGTTTCTCATTTCATTTTGCTTGGCTGGAGAATGTAGTGTTTCAAAATGACAATAAATACACATAGCCAAAATCAAAACCAAAGCAAGTATGCAAAAACATTTTATTTATAATAGATCAACATTTCTGACATGAAAGGAAGCCACTTTCAATTTCTCAGGAACGCCTAGAATCCGACAGTTTCCGTAAATACCAGCTGACAATCATCTCACTGCAGGGTAAAGGAATAATTCCAGAACCAGCTCTCTAGCTGGCTCCGCCTACGGCGACTTGTTTCCTATGAGCCTGAATGTGTGGCGAGCTAGCTTTCCCAGGAAGTGAATGTAACCCAACTATATTCCAAGCGTATGAAAACCAGTTTATACCACAAACACGACAATCACCCATGTGTACCAGCTGTGCTCAAGGGAACTCTCTTCACCAAAATACGCATTTTTCAGAAAGGGCTCACATTAAACCCTTAAACCAACCGCCCCCTCCCATGTCCAGGGTCACTCTTTCCTACTGCAAGCTGCGTTACTTGACAGACAGCTGTCAGATTCCAGGGGAACTGTACACTGACTTACGACTCGGTGTAACACATACCAAACACAAGAACAGTCACTGACTTTAAGGGACAAGCTGATGACTGAGACCAGCAGTAAGGAAGCCAGTGTCATTTTTTGTCTAGAGGGAAAAAAGCAGCCCCCAAATGTCCTGAACTTTTCTGTACCTCTCTGTAATACACAGGATGCAAAGATAATCTCTGAAATTAAAATTCATCAGAATATTTATCACCTTAAATGGAATGTTTTATGCAAAGAAGCATTAACGTTTAGATCCGAACCATATTTTCTTCTGTATTTCCACTTGGGGAAAAAAAAAAATGTCACATTAGCTCTTCTTACTTAAATTTAGCTTGAGTATTTAAATCTACTACACACCAGTTTGTAAAATTCACCTTGGTTACCACTCCCCATGCGATACGTGGTCTCCTTCCTCAGGTAAGTCCATTATATTCATAGAAGTGATGGGGAGATTTAAATAGCACTTAAAGAATATGAATATTCATGAGCGCGCTGAAATGTTGAAAGTCACATTATTATCTACTGGCTGCATTATAAGCACTGTGTGAACGGAACGCACACAGTTCCTGCAGACATACCAGCTGAAGTCCAAAGGCACAGAGGGATGCTGGTGGCTCTTCCCAGTCAGTTAAGAAACAGCAGAAAGTCTGCATCATCCTTTCATAATTTAAATACTTAAGTCATCTCCATTTTCATTACTTTATAACAATGACTTCAAATTTACATTATTTTAAGTACCATTGTAATAGCTTAGTGTATCATACAAGTATTTGCTAATATCCCATCCAAAAATTAAAAAAAAAACTATTCACTATATATATATATATATTATATAAAAAAAATATTCTGAAAGACAAGAACATAGAGGGGGACTTGGTACAGACTATCAACTCAGTTTTCTTATCACCACAGTTGGAACTCCAAAATTAACAGATATATAGCAATAATCAAAAGCAGCGCAAGTGTCTTTGGAGGTTAAGATAAAATTATGATGCAAGAACAAAAAACAGAGAAATAAAAAGGCAAGCGCTTCAAGTGCAGGAGCCGGTCAGCTCGAGGCTCATCTTAGTGTTTGCTGGGGGCCTCCTTGCCGCTCTTACTTCTTCCTCTGAAACACATTGGCCAGCATGGCGCCCGATGTTGTCAACTGGCCCATTTTGTTCAAGAATTTGGTCTTCGCATCTTCACTCACTAGGCTTGCAGCAATTGACATTGAGCTAGGATAAAGATTTTGAAATTCGTGTAAAGCAATTAGAAAATGAAAATTATCTATCTTTTTTCCAAGTCTTTAGTAACAGGACATTAAGAAGTACGTTCTGAACTGGTATCACAAAAGGGTAACTAACACTTAGGGAGTAGAGCTTTTTGGTACCAGAGTAGGTTAGTGGCTTTTGTGTTAATCATTTCTTGAAAGGAAGCAGTGTGGTGTAGTGATTAGGCGCAAGTCTGGAATGAGACTGAAGCTCAGTTCTGTCATTCACGAGCTGTGTGACTTTCAGTTCAGTTCAGTTCAGTCGCTCGGTCGTGTCCGACTCTTTGCGACCCCATGAATCGAAGCACGCCAGGCCTCCCTGTCCATCACCAACTCCCGGAGTTCACTCAGACTCATGTCCATCGAGTCAGTGATGCCATCCAGCCATCTCATCCTCTGTCGTCCCCTTCTCCTCCTGCCCCTAATTCCTCCCAGCATCAGAATCTTTTCCAATGAGTTAACTCTTTGCATGAGGTGGCCAAAGTACTGGAGTTGTGACTTTAGGCAAGTTATTTAATCTCTTTTTCCTTGTCTATTAAAATGAACATAATTCTAGTACCTNTTAACTCTTTGCATGAGGTGGCCAAAGTACTGGAGTTGTGACTTTAGGCAAGTTATTTAATCTCTTTTTCCTTGTCTATTAAAATGAACATAATTCTAGTACCTACCTCATCAAGGACTAAAAAGGATTCCCTGGTGGCTCAGTTGGTAAACAATCTGCCTCAATGCAGGAGACCCGGGTTCCATCCCTGGGTCAGGGAGAACCCCTGGAGAAGGGAGGGGCAACCCACTGAAGTATTCCTGCCTGGAAACTTCCATGGACAGAAGAGCCTGGTGGGCTATACAGTTCATGGGATTGCAAAGAGTTGGTCATGACTGAGCGATGGATACTTGGTTCCCTAATGAGTATACAGTGCTCATTAGCAGTGCCAGGCATGTAATAGCAGGTCTAAGTGTTGGCTATTCTTATTATTAGCATTACTTCACTGAATGCTTACAGCAACCCTGGAGGAGGACAGATATTATTCCTATTTTCACAAAGGGGTAAACAAAGCCACACTGAGGTCTTCTACTGTGCCGGAGGCAACCCNGTCACAATTGCATTATTTCAGTCATCTTGGATCTGGTCTTCTTGTATTAGTCACTCACCACTTAAATAATCACTTCTTTATATCACACCCCTTCTCAAAATCTTCAGTGGCCACTTACTACCTCCAAGATAAACTATGCATGGGATTCAGGACACAGCCATCTCATTCTCGTGTGGGTGGGTGTTGTAAACCAACCATCACTGATTAACCCCTCGACTCCCTTCAGTCATGTCTGCCTAGTCCAAGCGTTTGAACTATTCTCAACTTAAACATCTCTTCTTTGGTGTCTAGCCAAGTTTTAAATTCCATGATGCCTTTCCTTAACACTGAAGGTTGATGGTACTGTTTTCTTTCTGTAGAAAACAGTGTTNCCAAGCGTTTGAACTATTCTCAACTTAAACATCTCTTCTTTGGTGTCTAGCCAAGTTTTAAATTCCATGATGCCTTTCCTTAACACTGAAGGTTGATGGTACTGTTTTCTTTCTGTAGAAAACAGTGTTAAGTCAGAAGATAAGTATTATTTTAGTCTGCATCTAGAAAAACAGGAGACATGGGTCAGATAGTATGTGAGATACCATCAAGGCAATGATTCCAAGAGGAACGCAACAATATGCTGAAGGAGCCTAGAAACCAGGACACAGAAGGGAAAGCAATGCCCAGGGCTGAGCTCGGAGGAGAGTCAGGAGGCGGACGATGCCCCCCTGTGAAGAATGAAACACACAATGTGCGTGTGCACAGCTGTGTGTCTACAGAGGCCCACTGAGGTGCAACTCAGCAATCTGGGGAACTTCTTGATGTGGACGCCTGGACCTGACCCCAGTGATTCTGACTTTCCTTCCAGGGTAGAAGACCCATGTAGCTATTTTATAAAGCTTTCTAGTAAAGAACCACTGCATTATAGCTTTTTTTGGGGGGGAGGGGGAAGGTTTGTTTTTCTGAAGTGTTTATATTTTTTATTACTTTGACAAGAGAGTCTTGACTCTGATCCTCTGCCAAAACTTTGGAGAGTAGATGTTACAGGAAGGGAGACTTTAACTCAGAATATGAAAGGAATTTTTTTAAAAAAACAAGTGGTTAGTAGTGAACTGGACTGCCCTGTAAAGCACGGCCTCTTACCAAGGGCTTTCAAGGGATCCCAGCCCTTTCCATTGCAACTCATGCCAATCACTCCGTTACCTGCTGATTCTGCATCTACAGAATCTCTTGCTGCTGCTGAGTCGCTTCAGTCGTGTCCGACTCTGTGTGACCCCATAGACGGCAGCCCACCAGGCTCCCCTGTCCCTGGGATTCTCCAGGCAAGAACACTGGAGTGGGTTGCCATTTCCTTCTCCAATGCATGAAAGTGAAAAGTGAAAGGGAAGTCGCTCAGTCGTATCTGACTCTTCACGACCACCTGGACTGCAGCCTACCGGGCTCTTCCGTCCATGGGATTTTCTTGGCAAGAGTACTGGAGTGGGGTGCCATTGCCTTCTGATACTTCTGGCCTATTTTTAAAATTATTTATATCCTAGAATATTTCTCTCCCTCTCCACATCACTCTATCTTACAAATGGAAGACCACTGCTCCTTCTCTTTTAAATTTGTTTGATTTTTTGACACCACTCTGAATTGCCTCCTAACTCTCAGTGAAGCTTCTCTTGAAGTGAAGTATTAGTTGCTCAGTCATGTCTGACTCTCTGCGACCCTATGGACTGTAGTCTGCCAGGCTCCTCTGTCCACGTATTCTGCAGGCAAGACTGGAGTGGATTGCCATGCCCACTTTCCAGGCAACTGTCCTGACCCAGGGACTGAACCCGAGTCTCCTGGACTGGCAGGCTCTTTACCACTGAGCCATCTGGAAAGCCCAAGCTTCTCCTAGATGCTGCATTTTAAACACTGATGTCTGAGCCCTCTTTCCAAGTGAGATCCGTCCATCTCCACCTTTCTAATTACCACTGATATTTTACTAGTTCCTAAATCTCAGTGACTGCTTACAGTGCTTTTGTAAATGTACTTCAAACTGTGAATAAACACTTCTCTTCAGAATAGCTCCCCTGGGTTGTCCTGTGCCATCACCCAACCTGGGAACCCTTAGATTCTAGTTCTCTTAGTCTAACCTGGTGCCAAGTTAAACTGAACTCACACTTGAATATATCCTGAACCCACCTTAATTCTCATACTCACTGTNAGTGACTGCTTACAGTGCTTTTGTAAATGTACTTCAAACTGTGAATAAACACTTCTCTTCAGAATAGCTCCCCTGGGTTGTACTGTGCCATCACCCAACCTGGGAACCCTTAGATTCTAGTTCTCTTAGTCTAACCTGTTGCCAAGTTAAACTGAACTCACATTTGAATATATCCTGAATCCACCTTAATTCTCATACTCACTGTTATATATAAGCTGAGTAGTGAACACATGAGGATTCATTATGTCATGTTTACTTTTGTGTCTATTTGAAATTCTGTGGAATAAGAACTTAAAAAAATGATAATACAGAAGATTTGAACAACACAGCAAAACTATGATTATAAAAGTGAACCTTTCTTTTTAAATGGAAGGTCATATAACCAAAGGCGTCTCAGGATGGTACAGAGACTTGTTTTTAGTAAACTCCTACATGCTAATTAATGAAATGTCATTTAGAAGGTATTTCACATATAATTTTTATCAATTTTGGTCCCAAACCTTTTAAACTAAGAAGGCATCAAAAATGTTCATATNAAGGCGTCTCAGGATGGTACAGAGACTTGTTTTTAGTAAACTCCTACATGCTAATTTATGAAATGTCATTTAGAAGGTATTTCACATATAATTTTTATCAATTTTGGTCCCAAACCTTTTACATTTCAAACTAATAAGGCATCAAAAATGTTCATATTAAATGTATAAAAACAAACAGAATCATATGCTTTAATGTTAACTTTATGGATTTTGTGTTCAGAGTAGAAACTTACTGAAGTATTTCTATTTTATAACTTTCCATGGCTAAAATGACAGAAGAGCTCCCACCATTCCAGGAGACTAAGGCAACAGTTCCGAGCCGTGCTAAGGGGCAAAAGACTGACTGTGAGTGAGTGTGTGTGTGTGTGTGTGCGTGTATTGGGGCTGGGAGTGTGGAGGAGTGTCTCTATGGGCACCAGGCCTGACAAGATGAAACACTTATTCCTGGGAATCACTTTTATAAAGGAAACACCTTTGAGTATTTTATGCCTAACAGATTCCACTTAAAATTAACTCTTCAAGGTTACTTCCTATCCTGAAATGAGCAACTTCATTCTTCCACACCTGTGTTCACATTTTAATTTCACTCAATCTTTGAGCTCTGATTAGTTTGGTCAGAAGCATGTGACTAGGACATCCAGATGGTGGCAGCCCTTTATGCAGTGAATCCATTAACTGCCACAACTCTTGTCACAAATTTTTAGAAACTATTTTCACCAGTGATTCCCAAATCAAACTACCTATCAGAATGTCTTTGGAAGCTTTTACTTTCTTTTCTATATCTTATTGAAATATAGCTTATAAAGAATAAGCTTGGTAAAGAATCCACCTGCAATGCAGGAGACCTCGGTTTGATTCCTGGGTAGGGAGGATTCCCTAGAGAAAGGATAGGCTGCCCACTCCAGTATTCTTGGGCTTCCCTTGCAGCTCAGCAGGTAAAGAATCTGCCTGCAATGCAGGAGACCTGACCTGGAAAAGGTCAGTTTTCATTCCAATCCCAAAGAAAGGCAATGCCAAAGAATGCTCAAACTACCGCACAATTGCACTCATCTCACACACTAGCAAAGTAATGCTCAAAATTCTCCAAGCTTCAACAGTACGGGAACCATGAACTTCCAGATGGTCAAGCTGGATTTAGAAAAGGAAGAGGAACCAGAGATCAAATTGCCAACATTTGTCAGATCACCAAAAAAAACAAGAGAGTTTCAGAAAAACATCTCTTTCTGCTTTATTGACTATGCCAAAGCCTTTGACTGTGTGGATCACAACAAACTATGGAAAATTCTTCAAGAGACAGCAATACCAGACCACCTGACCTGCCTCCTGAGAAATCTGTATGCAGGTCAGGAAGCAGCAGTTAGAACTGGACATGGAACAACATACTGGCTCCAAATCAGGAAAGGAGTACGTCAAGGCTGTATATTGTCACCCTGCTTATTTACCTTATATGCAGAGTACATCAAGAGAATCGCTGGGCTGGATGAAGCACAAGCTGGAATCAAGATTGCCGGGAGAAATATCAATAACCTCAGATATGCAGATGACACCACCCTTATGGCAGAAAAGTGAAGAACTAAAGAGCCTCTTGATGAAACTAAAAGAGGAGAGTGAAAAAGTTGGCTTAAAACTCAACATTCAGAAAAGTAAGATCATGGCATCTGGTCCCATCATTTCATGGCAAATAGATGGGGAAACAATGGAAATAGTGAGAAACTTTATTTTCTTGGGCTCTAAAATCATGGCAGATGGTGACTGCAGCCATGAAATTAAATTACACTTGCTCCTTGGAAGAAAACCTATGACCAACCCAGACATCATATTAAAAAGCAGAGACATTACTTTCCCAACAAAGGTCCGTCTAGTCAAAGCTATGGTTTTTCCAGTAGTCATGTATGATGTAAGAGCTGGACAATAAAGAAAGAAAGCTGAGCACCGAAGAATTGATGCTTTTGAACTGTGGTGTTGGAGAAGACTCTTGAGAGTCCCTTGGACTGCAAGGAGATCCAACCAGTCCATCCTAAAGATTAGTCCTGAATATTCATTTGAAGGACTGATGCTGAAGCTGGAACTCCAATACTTTGGCCACCTGAGGCGAAGAACCAACTCATTGGAAAAGACCCTGATGCTGGTAAAGATTGAGGGCAGGAGGAGAAGGGGGAGACAGAGGATGAGATGGTTGGATGGCATCACTGACTCGATGGACATGGGTTTGAGTAAACTTCGAGAGTTGGTGATGGACAGGGAGGCCTGGTGTGCTGCAGTCCATGGGGTTACAAAGAGTTGGACATGACGGAGCGACTGAACTGATAGATGATATACAATATTATGTAAGTTAAAGGTGTACAATATAATGATTCACAATTTTAAAGGCTATATTCCATTTATAGTTATTATAAAATATTGGCTATATTCCCTGTATTGTACAATATATCCTTGTAATATATATATAATATTTTGTTCCTCTTAATCTTCCACCCCTATATTGCCCCTCCCCCTTTCCTCCACCTTTCTCAGTTGGTTCAGTAGCTCAGCAGCGTCCGATTCTTTGCAATCCCATGAATCGCAGCATGCCAGGCCTCCCTGTCCATCACCAACTCCCGGAGTTCACTCAAACTCATGGCCATCAAGTCAGTGATGTCCTCCAGCCACATCATCCTCGGTCATCCCCTTCTCCTCCTGCCCCCAATCCCTCCCAGCATCAGAGTCTTTTCCAATGAGTCAACTCTTCACATGAGGTGGCCAAAGTACTGGAGTTTCAGCTTTAGCATCATTCCTTCCAAAGAAATCCCAGGGCTGATCTCCTTCAGAATGGACTGGTTGAATCTCCTTGCAGTCCAAGGGACTCTCAAGAGTCTTCTCCAACACCACAGCTTCGGCACTCAGCTTTCT
>SJYW01035164.1:89112-110521 GCA_006410735.1 Raphicerus campestris | reverse complement strand
AACGGCAGAACCTGTGTCTTCTGTCCCGAGGACACAGGAAGATCAACGGAAATGGAGACAGAGAATAGAAACACTCTGCCTCTGAGAAAGCTGACGGTCTGAGATGGTGCTGCAGAGCATTTTGCAGATAAAAAGCATCTCACATACATTCCTTGCTAAACTCTAGACAGTTTGTTATGCCTGCTTTAGAGAACTGAACAGAGAGATGCAAAAGGAGCTGCTTAAGATCTCATCACTAGTTAATAAATCTCATCACTAGTTAGTAAATCTCATCACTAGTTAATAAATCTCATCACTAGTTAAAATGACAGGGAACTCGATTTGAAAAGGTTAAGCACAGCACCCCACCATCAGGCCTCACATGCAGAGGAGATAATGAACTTCCCAGGTGGTGCTCGTGGTAAAGAAATCGCCTGCCAGTGCCGCAGACACAGAGGCAAGCTTGGATCCCGGGGTCGGGAAGACCCCCTGGAAGCGGGTACGGCAACCCACTCCAGGGTTCTGGCCTGGAGAATCCCATGGACAGGGGAACCTGGAAGCCTACAGTCCACGGGGTTGCAAAGAGTCAGATACGACAGAAGCGACTTAGCACGCACGTGTAGATGTTAAAACACATGAGCATGGTGCTGACGGTCACAATGGCTTAATCATGACAGCAGCTTACTTCGTGCTCTGGAGAAAGATGTTCCATGTCGATCCGTAAACACCTGAGACCAGGTAAAAAGTGATTAACCATTAAATCCTCTGAAATGACTTGAGAGAAAGTAGTTAAGGACATTTACAAAAACCAAACTGGTATGTCCAACAGAACAACAGAAGCAGATTTCTTAAATGGTGACTATGGTATGCTGATCACGTAGAGCCAATAGGCTTCCCTCAAGCATCATTCTTATCTGTTGAGTTAGTTACTTGTCAAGAGTCAACCGTGTTTATTGCCACAAATCTCTTCATGTCAGAAGCATTCATTGTTGTTACAGCACATAGTTTAGTAACTTGGTATGTAAACATATGAAATAATAAGGGTGAAAATGAAATCATGAAATTTGACTGGATGTTTAAATGAGGATAAAAAGAAAATTGTTTCCATGACAATTAAGTTGAAAGTCCAGATGCTTAAAACATTGCTGTTTAAAATATATGCATATTAAATATAAAGAAAAATACAAAAATCTAGAAAAATTCAGTATCCATTATCAGAAATGTTTCTGGATTCTCTTTAAACAAACTTAAGTTGAAATTCATAGACAACTGTATTACAAACATGATTATTCTAAGAAGGCTGATGTTTAAAACTCTAATCAGCAGACAAAAGAAATGCCTTAACTTTACATCAAAAGATTGGCAAAATAAGTTACATTTATGTGTTTTAAGTTAAAAGAAGTTACTTTAGAAAGATATTATTTTCTAGATTTCTTACTTCAACCATTCTGTTAAACTGACCCATACTGGTCCTGACTGAATTGGGCGAGAGAGGTTTTGCTGTAATACGTTTAGTACTACCTATATTTCTTAGTCATATGAGTTTTAGTTGATTGTATGACATTGAAAGGAGTCAGGAAAGCAGATGCATTTCTCTAGGAAGCAATTCACCCTGTTCATTCACATTACTTAATGACACTTTCTCACCTATCATAGTTGTGAGCCATTTAAAAATAGTTCTTATTTAATATTATACCATATTAATATTAAAGTGAAAAATGCCAGTAAATGACTTCCCCTATAAAGATGAGCTGATTTTTCTGAAGCAAATTATAATAAGCTTTATTAAGTAATCCATATAACTACTGCCTTGAAACTATAGTTATTTTCGAGAGAGAGAGGAATAAAGCCTCCTCTCTCCTTCCTCACTTTTTGGTCCTCTTCCCCATGAAATCCCAGTCTTTCTTAGGAGCTGGAAACTTACAGGTCATTTAGTCCTATCTGATGCTAGAAACCACCTCTACCTCATACATGCGTGACGGTCATAAGGCCTCTGACTGCAGACAGTGACAGGACGTTCAGTTTCACAGAAGAGGTCACTGTAGTTTCAGAAAACTCAGAAACTTCTCAGACCACAGAGCTCCCTGCTCGTCCGCGTTTACACAAACAGGCCTAAGTTTTTTTCATAACAACCTTTAAAATAATTTTCAAATTATCTTTTCATCCCTAAACCATTCCAAGGCAAATATTTCTAGACTCCTTCAAATTTTATACTGAACGTCACTTCTTGACCCAACACCTTGCAAACCTGTTGAAATATGATGCTGTGTGCCATCAGCTCGGGATGCAGCGGAACCCGGACAGACACAGACCGTGTGCTTTTCCTGGTGGCCATAACCCCCTGTAGACACAAGTCCAAGTCCTGACTCACGCAGAAGTGCTTGCACGGGGTCTACTGCTGAGAAGCTTCTTCCCCTCGCTGTGCTGGTGTGGGGGCTTTGTCCTGTGCGTCCTCTGCAGTGACAGTCTGTGCGGGCCTAACCATGCAGTGACGCCCCTGCTTTCAGAAACCACCGCCTTGTCCACTTGGAAAATTACGTTTACAGAGCTGAAATTTTTGACCGTTCTTTTTTTTGACTTTCTTATTTTCTTTGAGGCATATTCTTTTTGAAACTCTAAGAAAATTTAAGAATACACATAACTTTTCACTGAAGTTTGTCAACATGTACTTTTGCAAAGTTTAGGGAACAGGTATAAACGCATCTGTGTCTGCTTTCTTTGACCCGCCACACTCTGACGTGCCATTATTACTTCTTGTAAGGGTCTTATCACTTCTCCATTACTAAAGAGTCCTTCCTTGAGAATTCACAATTATCACTTCCTCTTCTTGCTTCCTCTATCTTCTCTAAGCTGAAAATGCCAACAAGATAGACTAGGAATGATAGTAAGTTCTGCTTTTACTGGAATTAAACTTACAGAAAATATGTGGTTGAGGCATAATTATCAAAATATGGTATCTCTGCCCATTTTATAATCTATATGATAAAAAAGTAGCTTATGTCAGCCATGTGACTAGGCAATTTGCAGTAGAGTCCCAAAATGAAATGAATGCTCTTAACCGTGCTTCACGCTTCAAGTGTTAACATTTTGAAAAGGACCAGCAGCTCCCGAACACCCGGCTCTACATTTCTACTTTCCCTACCGTCATTTTTTTTCTGTCCCAACCTTAATTCTCTGGTCATGTTGTGAGGCACATACTTTCACAGTCCTGTTCAAGTGTTTAGTGTTCACTCCGTTTTCAGTCTCTTGTTTCCCCTTTCTAGGGCTATTCTGCTTTTAATGGGAAAGCCGGAAAGCTGGAGTTTGTTCTGCCCATCATTCTCTTTACTTCCTTCTTAGTTTTATTTCATTTTTATTTCTTAGTTTTATTTTACTAGGTCTAGGATGGTAAAGAGAACATTTAATAGGACAGCTAAAGTTCATTGTTGTAGTCACAATTTTGGTTTTAGCTATTAATAAACAGAAGTCACTAATGTCTTCAAAGTTTAATCATTTATAGAAAGCAGTGAGCGACACGGGTGAGCTGATCTCTGAGGTTCCGTCCAGTTCTGCTATCAATGCAAATGATTAACCTGGGTGGGCCTGCATTTTTTTTTTTCAATGAGTGATATGTCTCCAAGAGATATTCATAGGATCATAAAGGTGGTTAAACATTCATTAAAAGTGAATGCCAGACATAGATAAGGCTTCCTTTTGATTAACAGAGAAGCCTCAGCTGGAGTTCATCTGTGGCTTAAGTCACACAGCTGATTAGCACAGACAAATTTCAGTCAGTGTTCAAAACTATAGAACATATAAAAATAGAAGACTCAAAGTTGTCTTTTAAAATTAGGGGATGGCTAGAATGATGAGTGGGGCAAGTCAACTCAAATTTTTAAACTTCTACTCTACTTCTTATTTAAGCTGAAGAAAAAATTCTACTTCTCAATGTTGGACAATTGAGGTTCATAGCAAAGCTGATCCTTAAACATAGACACAGATAATAAAGCAAGGATACAGCAACAGGAAAGTGCACTGTAGGCTTCAAAGAGGTGGGTAGCGAGATCCAGTCTTTTAGAATCCACGATTTGTAAGTTGTTCACCAAGGCTAACTTATGCAGATGCGGTATAACAACTGAAAAGACAAAAAGAAATGATTAATTTTAACCTAAAATGTCCTTTATCCATTTGAAAAATAATATTTTACTTTATAAAATTTTACTTTAATTTTGGATGATTTCAAAAGATCACCCACATCCTATACTTGCTTTTTCTTACTGGGGAAGAAAATATGTTTTTTCAGAATAAAGAGTGATCCAGAATTTGGGAGAAATCGATTACAGCATGCCATCATAACCTAACTGTGAGGATGCATACAGGCCATTTGGCTTCACTGCAATTCAGTTTCCCAACCTGAAAAATGGAAACCAAATAAATAAATGTAAACAACCTACCTCTTGTGTTACTATTATAAAGTTTATATAAATCAGGTATTACTGTTGTTATTAAAAGATAAATACAGTATACTTATTCTCTTTCAATATCAAATTATTTCACTACTTCATGAAAATGTTACTGACTTCAGTTTCTCAAGTTCATAGCAAAGACCAGTGTCAAAGAGCACAGGTGGCTCAGTTTTCAAGCCCTTCAATGGGCTCCGTATCTGGCATCTCAATGAACAGAGTAAAACTTCAAAAATACAGACAGCACACTACTAAAATAAAAGCAACGGCCCGAGGAATAACGACCACTTCAGGCACGCTAGGCACGCCTCCTGCCCAAGATCATGACCTCTGAAGACCATTTCCCACTAAACCAGGGCTCCTTGGAGAAGTAGCTCCAGGGTGAGTGACCATCACGTTGTTGACCTCAGGGTCCCTTTCTAGTCCCTGCTTGGTTGGGGGACTCCAAACACGGTTCATAAGCACATATTCTGACCAACTGCAGTGACTCCTTTCATATTTACACTGAATTTGCTTATGTTAAAGCCACAATCTCCTTATCAAAAAATCTTTCTCAATAGATCAGCACTATAATTATACTCTTTAAGCGTACCTTAGTAAGCTTAAAGAAAAAACACACACACAAAATCAGGACAACAGCAGCCATTTTTAGGGGACTTTTTGACTTGTCAGAATTAGTAACAGTCGACTTGAGAGGTACTCTAAAAACATAAGACAAACCCTTCACCCACTCATAGAATTCCTAATGAAGTCACTGAGACTTGGACTCATTAACTGGCACGCTGAGGCCTCAACAAAACGGTGGCTCTGAGACAGTCTCTCGAAGAGTCTTTGTTTCATTTCTGCCCAAACTTACCTTCCTTGCACTTTTTATCTATACAAGCGTGGCCTCTCTCTTCATTCTGCTCATTCTCTGTTATTTCTTATTCAAGCAATCCTTTCCTCCATGTTTCCCTCAGATACTCAACAACCACACTACACAATATCCCCTAAAACTGCTGAACTAGAAAACAAGCCTAAACCAGTCTCTTTAATCCTAGTCTACTGACAGTTAAAGGCGATCATTTAGGATCTTCCTAAACCTCTGAAGACAGACATTTATTACAGAATTCAACATTTCATTTCATAAGTGCTGTTCCATAACAATTAATTCACTCAACTCTTAACCCCTCAGATGGACATAAGTGGTTAAAAGATTTAATAACCTAAACGTGAGTATTTCTACAAATGACTTTCAGTGGGGAAGAAAAATGGAAAACACGACATAAGGCCACCTCTGGAGCCTTTCACTTAAAGATCCAAAACTGCAAACAAAGTAAAGATAAATCAACGGGAAACTTTTAAAAAATAGATTTTAGTAAAGTTCCAAAATATATTCTGGGGTAGATTCAATAGCAAAAATGAAGGGAATCATGTCTTCTCTTTTTATAAATGGGCTGAGATCTAAAATAAGGAACTTAAAAAAAAAGTTGATTTGAAATGTAAAACTGCCATGTTAGAAAATCTCTGAAGTATGACTGAACATTTTCAGATGAAGTTAAAACAGTGGAAAACAAACAGAATTTTATCGTATTCTGAAAAATGTTCCCCCGTGGCTCAGACAGTAAACAGTCTGCCCGCAATGTGGGACACCTGAGTTCAATCCCTGAGTCTGGAAGATCCCCTGGAGAAGGAAATGGCAACCCACTCCAGTATTCTTGCCTGGAAAATCCTATGGACGGAGGAGCTGGCAGGCTACAGCCCACGGGGTTGCAAAGAGTTGGACACGACTGAGCGGCTTCACTCTCACTGGAAAAACCAAATGGCCCCTGAGATAAAAATAAAAACCAAAAGGGCCTGTGATCACTAAGAGTGGGGAAGAAAAAGGGCCGCTGGATGAACTGGTTGTCGTCTATTCTCTAAGAAATAGAGGGGGAAGAGAAAAGTTCAAAACTATCACTCCAAGGAACAGCAGTCACTACCCCGCAATTATCTGATCTTTCTTTAGTCCCTAACAAACAGCTTGAGCAGACAGATGGCAATATAGCATCCTTGTCAATATGGGTTCTACTTTGTCTACCATTCATCTTATTAATTTAGGACATTAAGTTCCTTGTAAAGTTTTAAAGCAAAAGAGAAACCAACTGACTGAGTAGTAAATACAGATGAAAAAAAATATTTTTTGGTCTTAAAACATACTTGTCAATCAATATACAGTTAACTTGTAGAAGGCTTCAGGGATAATAGCTTACTACACCTATTCAAGCATTGGAAACTTCTATTCTCTAGCTAAACCTTGTTATTTTGGGATCATTATGAAAAGAAAATGTCTTTTTTCTATGCAGTATGTCAACCTTTCTCTTGAATGTACATACAAGGTTCGATTGTGTTCTCAACAATGTGGCACCCACCAAAGGTCCACTGACTGTCCCTTGATTCAATAGCCAAGGCCTGCTTCAGGACAATTAAAGCCACAGTGAAGCGAGTCTATGCTCCTGCAGAGGGCCATCTGTAAATCTGATGCTACTACGATGAGGAACTAACCCTAGTGCTCACTAAAATACTAAACCTTCTTCTGCTAACTAACTGTGAAATACGTGAGATACCATTTCCTCCTCACGTCACCAACACTACTACCCGTCGAGCAACGACCTTACGCTTGTGTTTTGTAGCTCCAGGAGTGTTCATGCCCTTTTGGACACTGCAGTCCAAATCCTGACAATATTCGTGGTGATGATTCTTATGAACTGACTTAGGAAACCAAGCCTGTGATCCTTTCAGGAGCATGCCAAATGGCTAAAAATAAGAGGACTGAGATGTAGCAGTGATCACTGTCATGCTTTCGGCGTAATAATTACTGGATGCTTTGACACCACCCAGAAATTGTTGTCATGAAGGCTGAGGCTCACTGTAGAAGTGACAGTATAGAAACCGAGAAAATGCTTTAGCAGATCAAAGCAGGTTATTTAGCAGACTGACAAGCTGTGGCGTAAAACTGCTGAACGGCATGCTAAGTCGAAGAAATGTACACTTCATAACATGTCTAAAAACACATATAAATTTCCTTAGAAATAACAATGAAATAATAACCTCTAAATATAAGGAGCACAGTTATTTTGAAATTAAGCTATTAAGAACTGTTCTAAAAATCACTTGAAATCATTTATGAGTTGCTTTTCATATGCTACAACATACAGTATAAGGGACCACTGAGTGACAGCGGCAGCGACCAATCCCCAATAAGAAGCCTGTTTCACTTGCAGCTTTCAGGGTATGAAAGGCAAAGTGCAGAAGAGGCTTTAACACATGACATATCCTCAGAGAAGGTTACGGTTTTGCTCTCACATATCAACTCAGGAAAAAGAGTAAAAAACGTGACTCACACTCGTCTCGGAACCTCGGCTCTGCGTTAGGCCCGACTCTGCCGAATGTCTTGATGACCTCCGTGTGCAGAGAGTGCTGGTCTTGGTATTGAGGGTCTTCCAGGAAAGAAGCCAGCTGCATCTTCACTCTTTCCAGCAACTTAAAATTGAATAGTATACAGTCAGATTGAGGGAAAGATACACACTAAACATGGTTTGCATCACTGGATTCAAATGACTTATATCAGCATGAGTTGAAGTTTGAAATTAAATAAGTACTTCTTTAGTTTTTCAGCTCAGAAAAGAGTCTACATTTTTATCTTTGCCAACTCATTTTATTTTTTTAACACAAATATTCCCTGACAAACTGTAGAAAGATCCTATAATATTTAGGGGAAAAGATAAACGTATGATGATTTTCTGTCTAAGTTAGAATTCTTAAAACAGATAACAGTGTAAATTACCCACTTATTCACCTTCTGAAAGCAATGAGTCATTAGTGACTTATATATTACTCATATTTCCCTAAAAGAAGTTTTTATTTTGGGATTTAAGAACATGTTGAAATTCTGCCAAGACTGCAAGCTCTGCAGAATGATGTTTTTTTTTTAATTTTGCTCCACCAGGGAAATATAAATATATATATATATATGTAAGTGAAAAAACAGAACACACTCTTTCTCACAACTAACAAAGGTGTTTATTTTGTTATTAAAAAATCTCTATGACAAAAATTTTACACAACAGTCTTTATATATATAATTTGTGTGTGTGTGTGAAACGTCTATGAGATGGAAAATCTTGTTTTCCATTTAAGTGGCTAATACGTCCACAAATAATTGATTTTCTAGTGTACAGCATTTTTCATTGTGCAAGGACATGTCCAATCTCATAATAGAGAATACCATTCTGACACTAATTGTGAAAGTGTCTAATAGTTAATATTGCAGACAGAACTGAACACACTTTAGGTCACACAGGTTTCTGAATCAGAATATACTTTAAGGGAGGAAGGCTCTGGTAATCCCCCGAAGCAGGCACGACAGAAGGTGTCACAGTGAAGTGGACTGCCAAAGATGACACCAGTCTATGACATGACTTGCAGCTTGACATAAGTGATAGTTACAAGAACATCGGCACCTCTAGCTTCCATTCGAGAAACTGAGAAAACCTGTTCTCTTCAAATCTGCACGCAGCACTAACAACTGGGAATTTACGCAGACTATCCAGGAGTCTACTGAATAAGGGAAGTCTTTGAAACTAGATCTGCTGTGAAGGATTATTCAATACCGCAATATCCAAATAAGCTTAGAATAGAACATCTGAGAGCTGGCTTAGATTGAAGTTTCTAATTGAGAAGAAAGACTAGAGATTGCCTTAGCATATGGAAAGATACTTTTGGAAGGCTGGCTATCATATTTGCACATCCTCAGGTCCCTCTGGCCCAAAACTGGGGGCGCGGGAACGGCCATGTGCACCCATCTGCTCAGCAGCACATCAGATGAAGAAATTTCACTCATTTCCTACCTCTCTTTGAATAACTGTTTCCATAATCGTGCCAAAGGCTGGAATCGTAGCAATCCTGACAGAGCTGTTAGAATTAAAGAAGAAAAAAACTGACATTTTCTTTGAGACGAAAAACTGATTATTAAAGTATATATCAAGGTAAGTACAAGGTAAATATACTGTATTAGTCGCTAGCAATGACAAATTAAATTAAAAAAAAGCAGACCAAGAAGAATGCTCAAAAAGACAGACAGTATAACTTAAGGTCGCAGTCTGTGGAACTCACAATTCAGGATCACTGGACAAGGTAACAAGGGCCGGAGCAACCCGCTTGTCAACTAACGCTTCACTCATGCCTCGAAGAGTCAGCTGTAAACCAGTCAACATGCAATAAAAAATGGTTTGGTAAACTGGAATGAGAACTGGGTTAGCTGTGACTGAGGATGGGCAGGCAGACTCATTGGCCTTTCTTGGTTTAGTCACCCACATGAGACATTAAATAAAACGTTAAGCCTCTGGTTCATGCCACTATACTTACTGGTAACAACATGTTAGTGAGATTAGCAGAGCATCCCTTCTTGGCTTGGAAGAAATAGTCCATCAGCGTGTTTTAAGTTTTGGAGATGTTTACTGAGGAACACCACTATTAGTAACCCCGTTCAATACCTGGCCTTGCCATTAAGCTTACTGTGAAGGTGGACTTAAAAAAACCAAAACCCACACATGAACAGTAGTATAATAGTTTAAAATCAAGTAAGCATGATCCCATTTTATTATTTTAAAGAGTTAAACCTACTCTTCAATGAATTTAAGAGCTGATGGTTATTTCTTGACAGGCACGTTTTGAAAGGGATGCTGAAGGCAAGAGGCAAGGACGACACTTACATTTCAGGGTCACTGGAGAGAGTTATGAGAGCAGGAACAACCCTCTGAGCTACCAGAGTCTCATTCACCCCCTTCACCAACAGCTGATTGGGCAGCGCAGGGGGTATTCACAGGTGGCGCACGGAAAGGACAGACAGCAATGCCACGGGAAGAAGAAAGGGACAACCAAGAGAAAGAGGAAACACAAAAGCAAAACCAAAATTAGAAGCTAAGCCAATATCACTACTGGAGCGCTTCAAAAAGGCGGAGAACGCTGAGGAGGAGAATGAGGCTCCCACAGCCTAGCAGTCCCCGGAAACAGCTCGTCACCAACTCAATGGCAATTTGTACTTTTGGTCACATAGTCTACACAATTTCCAAACTCAATTAAAAGGCAATTTAAAATAAAGCTTTATTCTTTATTATTATTATTTTTTAAAAGAAGCCCAAAAGACGACATACTGGGTTATACAGTTAAATTCTTTAAATAAATCTGGTATAATTTTGTTTTGACCAACAAGGTACAAACTGGACTGTCTTTAAACCAAACTCAAAAGGCCGGCAGCCACCACTAAACTGCTTTGGACTGTTCTAAAGCACGTAAATTTTAAATCACATACAAAAATTCCCAGTCTTTCACATCACAGAGCTTTCTTTCTTGAGGTACAGAGACCCAAGACAGCCGAGTGCAAAGGAATCACTTCGTGTGGGCGTCAGACCTGGGTTCAGACTGCAGCTCTCCACTTACGAGGCACATGGCCTCATATATATTACACCATCCCTCGAAACTCATTTTCCTCATCTGAAAACGGTGACTGTCATCTACCTCCAAGGATCCCTGCACTACTGACTGCACACAATACCCTCAACTGTGTCTGACAAAGACTAGGCATTCAAGAAATGCAAGTGGAATTAAGATNAGAATAGAACATCTGAGAGCTGGCTTAGATTGAAGTTTCTAATTGAGAAGAAAGACTAGAGATTGCCTTAGCATATGGAAAGATACTTTTGGAAGGCTGGCTATCATATTTGCACATCCTCAGGTCCCTCTGGCCCAAAACTGGGGGCGCGGGAACGGCCATGTGCACCCATCTGCTCAGCAGCACATCAGATGAAGAAATTTCACTCATTTCCTACCTCTCTTTGAATAACTGTTTCCATAATCGTGCCAAAGGCTGGAATCGTAGCAATCCTGACAGAGCTGTTAGAATTAAAGAAGAAAAAAACTGACATTTTCTTTGAGACGAAAAACTGATTATTAAAGTATATATCAAGGTAAGTACAAGGTAAATATACTGTATTAGTCGCTAGCAATGACAAATTAAATTAAAAAAAAGCAGACCAAGAAGAATGCTCAAAAAGACAGACAGTATAACTTAAGGTCGCAGTCTGTGGAACTCACAATTCAGGATCACTGGACAAGGTAACAAGGGCCGGAGCAACCCGCTTGTCAACTAACGCTTCACTCATGCCTTGAAGAGTCAGCTGTAAACCAGTCAACATGCAATAAAAAATGGTTTGGTAAACTGGAATGAGAACTGGGTTAGCTGTGACTGAGGATGGGCAGGCAGACTCATTGGCCTTTCTTGGTTTAGTCACCCACATGAGACATTAAATAAAACGTTAAGCCTCTGGTTCATGCCACTATACTTACTGGTAACAACATGTTAGTGAGATTAGCAGAGCATCCCTTCTTGGCTTGGAAGAAATAGTCCATCAGCGTGTTTTAAGTTTTGGAGATGTTTACTGAGGAACACCACTACTAGTAACCCCGTTCAATACCTGGCCTTGCCATTAAGCTTACTGTGAAGGTGGACTTAAAAAAACCAAAACCCACACATGAACAGTAGTATAATAGTTTAAAATCAAGTAAGCATGATCCCATTTTATTATTTTAAAGAGTTAAACCTACTCTTCAATGAATTTAAGAGCTGATGGTTATTTCTTGACAGGCACGTTTTGAAAGGGATGCTGAAGGCAAGAGGCAAGGACGACACTTACATTTCAGGGTCACTGGAGAGAGTTATGAGAGCAGGAACAACCCTCTGAGCTACCAGAGTCTCATTCACCCCCTTCACCAACAGCTGATTGGGCAGCGCAGGGGGTATTCACAGGTGACGCACGGAAAGGACAGACAGCAATGCCACGGGAAGAAGAAAGGGACAACCAAGAGAAAGAGAAAACACAAAAGCAAAACCAAAATTAGAAGCTAAGCCAATATCACTACTGGAGCGCTTCAAAAAGGCGGAGAACGCTGAGGAGGAGAATGAGGCTCCCACAGCCTAGCAGTCCCCGGAAACAGCTCGTCACCAACTCAATGGCAATTTGTACTTTTGGTCACATAGTCTACACAATTTCCAAACTCAATTAAAAGGCAATTTAAAATAAAGCTTTATTCTTTATTATTATTATTTTTTAAAAGAAGCCCAAAAGACGACATACTGGGTTATACAGTTAAATTCTTTAAATAAATCTGGTATAATTTTGTTTTGACCAACAAGGTACAAACTGGACTGTCTTTAAACCAAACTCAAAAGGCCGGCAGCCACCACTAAACTGCTTTGGACTGTTCTAAAGCACGTAAATTTTAAATCACATACAAAAATTCCCAGTCTTTCACATCACAGAGCTTTCTTTCTTGAGGTACAGAGACCCAAGACAGCCGAGTGCAAAGGAATCACTTCGTGTGGGCGTCAGACCTGGGTTCAGACTGCAGCTCTCCACTTACGAGGCACATGGCCTCATATATATTACACCATCCCTCGAAACTCATTTTCCTCATCTGAAAACGGTGACTGTCATCTACCTCCAAGGATCCCTGCACTACTGACTGCACACAATACCCTCAACTGTGTCTGACAAAGACTAGGCATTCAAGAAATGCAAGTGGAATTAAGAAGATGACTCAAAGGATGCAACATTTGTGATACATTTAGAAAAATAAATTAAATTTAAAAATGTTTCTGGGGTTGGTCCAAGGAGTTAATACTTACAAATAGCTCATTTCTCTAAAAGCTCAAATTAAAAAAAAAAAAGATAATCACAATTAGACCTACTTCTATATCTAATTATAAAACAATTTTTTTAGCAGCCAACCCTAAATCGCAGAACAAGAAGACAATATTGAGCTGTATGCATTTTGTTTTTATAGAAATCACAGCATTTTATGAGCTTCAATAGAGAAGGGTGAGACCTTAATCCTATAATCTCAATTTCAGAATGTAAATACAAATTATTAATCTTAAATGCTAACCTTGTAAGGGAACTAGTCTTCCAAGAAGCTGGAAGATGTCATGGAATTTTTAGTAACAAAAACCCAACAGGTACTTTTGAATCTGCGTCAGTATTCTGAAATAATTTTTATTTCAACAGAACCGTGGATAATTTAGACAGGAATAAAATGACAAAGAATTTCTGTTACTACTTTAAAAGCATTATAGATGTCAGGTAGAAAGAAACGGGGAAGAAATTCAAATATTGTTAAATAAAACTTTCTTCTCTGTATCATTTTATAAATAAAAGGGCATCCCTGGTGGCTCAGAGATCTTCCTGCAATACAGGAGACTGGGGTTCAATCCTTGGGTCAGGAAGATCCCCTAGACAAGGGAATGGCAACCTACTCGAGTACTCTTGGCTGGGAAATCCCATGGACAGAGGAGCCTGGCAGGCTGCAATCTACAAGGTCACAAAGAGTTGGACTGTTACATAAAACTCTCTTCTCTGTATCATTTTATAAACAAAATAGCTTAGGTTTGAATCAGTAAAGTACATTTTGAAAGGTTTATATTGTGCCAGCCAAAAAGCCTTAAGATGGACTCACTCATGGGTCTTAAAAGCCCATGCCTTCTTTGAGTTGTGGTCTTACTATCACATGCTTTATTTCCTTATGACTGATATAAGAAATCATTATATGAACTAATTTTCTGCATCTTCTGGGAAATCCACTATGTCACACTAGAAGTCACATGAGTCTCTTTTATAAATCAATTTCAATACTAATTTGTTACATCAAGAATATACTTTCTCTTATTTAACAATGACTAGAGTTCCCCTTTTTGTCCTGCTGTCTGAAAACTCAGAGCTAAATTTAGTGTTCAATTTCACTAAGTATCCAATATCAAATTTGTGATATATCCATTTCTCCCTTTCTTATCAATAGTTTCTGTTCTGACATTAAAAACTTGAAAAATTTTAAGTCCCCTCCTTTTTACATTTTTATTTTGAATTAAGTCATTTTTGGATGGCAGGGGAAGCAAGCATAATTGTAAATTATAATGTATTAGTATCAAAAGAAATCTTATGAAATAATTAATCTTTTAATACAATATTGTTTAAAATAAGCCTCAATGACAAAAATAATTTTAATTTTTCCTGATGACTTTTACTGGCATGCTCAGTAAAACTATTTTTATCATAAATGAATTTGAAAAAATATTTAAATAAGTCTCTCAAATTAGACTCAGAAATTCATAATCAACCTGAGAACACTGGAAACTGCTTAAGCACAGGTATGGTTTCCAACTCGGCCTGGCAGCAGAGACACAGAAACCCTAACCAGACGAAAGTCACACGTAAGAAATAAGGCAGAAGAAAGACAAGAGCAAGGAGAAAGGGAGGGGACCTCATTTTCTTAAACTATTTTCATTTATACGGTACGCTTCATCAGTATATNCAGAAATTCATAATCAACCTGAGAACACTGGAAACTGCTTAAGCACAGGTATGGTTTCCAACCCGGCCTGGCGGCAGACACAGAAACCCTAACCAGACGAAAGTCACACGTAAGAAATAAGGCAGAAGAGAGACAAGAGCAAGGAGAAAGGGAGGGGACCTCATTTTCTTAAACTATTTTCATTTATACGGTATGCTTCATCAGTATACATAGACACATTAGAAATAAATGTTTTAAGACAAAGACATAGCTCTTATGGTCTTAGAATACAATTCTATGAAGACAGCATATTAAAGAAATGCGATGCTCTTTTCCTTTGGGGGAAAGAGGAGGCTGAAGAAAGACTTTTTTCTTCCATGGTAATAACTTCTCAGCATACTAAATAATCAAAAACTATTTGTACCTAAGAGGAACTTATTATGCTAGGCATCTAATTAAATTTTTAATTTGGCATTTGTCTTGACAAAGAACACGTGATTGGTTTTTGGATCAAATTTGTATNTTTTTTCTTCCATGGTAATAACTTTTCAGCATACTAAATAATCAAAAACTATTTGTACCTAAGAGGAACTTATTATGCTAGGCATCTAACTAAATTTTTAATTTGGCATTTGTCTTGACAAAGAACACGTGATTGGTTTTTGGATTAAATTTGTATACCCGTGGAATAACACGGACAGAGGATTTTCAGTCTTCTGGTAGGAATGGAATTTTCTTTAGATGCCACAAAAACTTAAAAGTTTTAGATGGTATATGTTTTAAAATCTATCAGTGCTCTAACCCTCTGATTGCAATTTACCTTAAATTATCTAAAAATTCTGAAATGTAAGAAGACATGAATTATCTCCTTCTTATGAAAATAAATGCTTTAAGATATTTTAAGAATGACATACACAATAGGGACAGTTTTAGCCTGACCAAGCGTACTTTTCTTAAACTATTATATTATCTTGTGAAGTAATGGCATAGGATTTAAAAAACAACAATCATAATAATAGTTAACATTTATTAAGTGCTTCTAATTATGTGTCAGACACTGTCTTAAGTCTTTTACAAGTATTAACTCATTTAATATTAACAAGAAATCCTTTGAGATGGATACTTATTATTATCTTCACTTTATAGATGAGAACACCAAGGCCAGAGAAGTCTGAACCCGGCAATAAGTGGCAGAGACAGACGCTGAACCCAGGCAGGACGGCTCTGTGATAAGACTCAAGAACTGGAAAACGTTCAAAGCCAACTTTAGTGCTCACATTCAAGTTCTAAAGACATGTATACATGAACTAGGCTGACACAACTTCCTTTGTGAAGGATAAAAAAGATAGGTATTCCAATTTTCATACTAAACTTGGGTAGGTGGCAATTTAAGAAAATCTAGTTAAATTATAAGAAGTGTCTCTTTAAGTCTATGGGCATTTAAAGTCTAGAGATGCTGTTATTCCAGATACGATATGTGAGGAGATAACAAAGTAGGAGCAATCAATAAATATTTCCATAGCTGCAATGATTGAATCAAAGCATATTTCACTCATGAATCCAACTGTATTTCCCAACTTTATAAATGCCCTCTACTGTTTCAGTTTGTTTTAATAGCCATTTGCCTCAGTAAATAGAAAAGTATAGCCAAGAAGATTTACACAGGACGGAAATAAGATTTAAAAGAAATCTGAGAAGAGGAATGACAATGTAATAACATTCAAGGAACCAATAAGGCTAAAAAACAATCCAAAATATTCCAAAACTAAATTTCTGCCCCATCCCACAGGACACAACTAGATCCTATCCAATGCCACAAAATATACATCAACGTGACATAGTATGAAAAGCTCCCTCCCTTCAAAAACAGTCCCTCTCCCTCTTCCAAAGAAAAGCATTATGATCTGAAACTTTTGTTTACATACCTCAAACATTCGAGCAGCAGTACACCTCACGAGTGCTGACGTGTGGACAACACCATACCACAGAACAGTCAGCAGTAGCTCATGGTAAGCTGGATTCGCACTGCAAGGAAGAAAATCAGTGCTAAAAGTGAGAGCCACGGTGTCTTACTGGAGTNCTTTATAGATGAGAACACCAAGGCCAGAGAAGTCTGAACCCGGCAATAAGTGGCAGAGACAGACGCTGAACCCAGGCAGGACGGCTCTGTGATAAGACTCAAGAACTGGAAAACGTTCAAAGCCAACTTTAGTGCTCACATTCAAGTTCTAAAGACATGTATACATGAACTAGGCTGACACAACTTCCTTTGTGAAGGATAAAAAAGATAGGTATTCCAATTTTCATACTAAACTTGGGTAGGTGGCAATTTAAGAAAATCTAGTTAAATTATAAGAAGTGTCTCTTTAAGTCTATGGGCATTTAAAGTCTAGAGATGCTGTTATTCCAGATACGATATGTGAGGAGATAACAAAGTAGGAGCAATCAATAAATATTTCCATAGCTGCAATGATTGAATCAAAGCATATTTCACTCATGAATCCAACTGTATTTCCCAACTTTATAAATGCCCTCTACTGTTTCAGTTTGTTTTAATAGCCATTTGCCTCAGTAAATAGAAAAGTATAGCCAAGAAGATTTACACAGGACGGAAATAAGATTTAGAAGAAATCTGAGAAGAGGAAATGACAATATAATAACATTCAAGGAACCAATAAGGCTAAAAAACAATCCAAAATATTCCAAAACTAAATTTCTGCCCCATCCCACAGGACACAACTAGATCCTATCCAATGCCACAAAATATACATCAACGTGACATAGTATGAAAAGCTCCCTCCCTTCAAAAACAGTCCCTCTCCCTCTTCCAAAGAAAAGCATTATGATCTGAAACTTTTGTTTACATACCTCAAACATTCGAGCAGCAGTACACCTCACGAGTGCTGACGTGTGGACAACACCATACCACAGAACAGTCAGCAGTAGCTCATGGTAAGCTGGATTCGCACTGCAAGGAAGAAAATCAGTGCTAAAAGTGAGAGCCACGGTGTCTTACTGGAGTACTGAAAAACTCTACCTTTCTGAGGAATACCAGTGACAAAAATATTGGCAAAACATATAGAATTACTTTCTATGGTTTAATAGGCTATGTCTAAGATTCTTTAAAAAAAGGAAGTCATTTTATACAACTACAAACTTTTAGCACACTCAGGAACTAAGTTTCTCTAAGTATGTGCAAAGAAGATAGACATTCCAACTCTTTAATAGCATCAAAGTTAAAATTATAAAAAAAATAAAGTAAAATAAAATTTACCACCTGTGAGAAGAAACACTGGACTAAGAGTCAGATGGATAAGTTGTAACCTTTGTGAGTCTTAATTTCTGACATCTATAAGCACTGGAGAAACAATACTGTCCTATCTATGCCATATGCGTGGTATAGGGTCAGTTAGGATAACCCAAACCAAGGATAACTCAAACCACCATATATGGAAGGGTTAAGCTGGGTGTGACACTTATCCAAATGTGGGACAGTGTTAATAAATACATAAACCTGTTTTTAGTAAAGAATGAGAAGAAACTACTTAAGCAGCTAGATGTGATTATGAGTTCAGTGCAGTTCAGTTAGGTCCCTCAGTCATGTCAGATTCTTTGGGACCATGGACTGCAACTGCAACCAGGCCTCCCTATCCATCACCAACTCCCGGAGTTTACTCAAGCTCATGTCTTATTAAGCTGGTCCAACCATCTTATCCTCTGTCATCCCCGTCTCCTCTTGCCTTCAATCTTTCCCAGCATCAGGGTCTTTTCAAACGAGTAAGTTCTTCACATCAGGAGGCCAAAGTATTGGAGTTTCAGCTTCAACATCAGTCCTTCCAATGAATATTCAGGGCTGATTTCCTTTAGGATGAACTGGTTGGATCTTCTTGCTCTCCAAGGAACTCTCAAGAGTCTTCTCCAACACCACAGTTCAAAAGCATCAATTCTTCGGGGCTCAGCTTTCTTCACTGTCCAACTCTCACATCCACACATGACCACTGGAAAAACCATAGCCTTGACTAGACGGACTTTTGTTGGCAAAGTAATGTCTCTGCTTTTGAATATGCTCCCTAGGTTGGTCATAACGTTCCTTCCAAGGAGTAAGCGTCTTTTAATTTCATGGCTGCAATCACCATCTGCAGTGATTTTCAAGCCGCCAAAAATAAAGTCTGCCACTGTTTCCCCATCTATTTCCCATGAAGTGATGGGACCAGATGCCATGATCTTCGTTTTCTGAATGTCGAGCTTTAAGCCCACTTTTTTACTCTCCTCTTTCACTTTCATCAAGAGCCTCTAGTTCTTCTTCACTTTTTGCCATAAGGGTGGTGTCATCTGCATATTGAAAGTTCATGGTTTACGTACTGTTGAAGCCTGGCTTGGAGAATTTTGAGCATTACTTTGCTAGTGAGATGAGTGCAACTGTGTGGTAAACCAGGCAAATCAAATGGAATGGAAAAGGGAGTCCAGTGATCTGGCTTTCACTGGGACTCCTTTTCCAGTTCGGGGGCCACTGAATTTTCTTCAAATTTGTACTTGATTTTATGCCTCCAGCTGCTTCAAAGAAGACATATCTATATCCTTTACCTCATTCTTTTATTATAATGTATTGATTATAAAATATTAAAATATACAAAAAAAGAACAAAAAGATCTTAAGTAAGAAATCAAGAAGTCTGGTGTGTATAGTAATCTTTATTTAGAGTAAAAATATGTCGTCTATAAACCAATTGTAAGACTTGCTATAGCTTTTAAAGCTGTCAGCTATTGTCTTTACCCCAGCTCCACGAAAGCAGCTTTGAGGCTGTCCAGAGGTGCATGGGATAAGGAAAGCAAGGTCATGACATCCTCCAAGAATCCAATCAGCAGCTTTCGGTCTTCTTCCTATGGAGGAAAAAGAGTGATAATGAATTTCCAAGCAATCAAGGAGAACTTAAAAACCATCATTTCATATCTACAATTAGAAAATTTTATCAAATAAGGGGAAAATATCCTAATTTGTAAGCATTTTAATTAAAGATATTTATTAAGCATATCTACCTACAATCACAATGGTATGAGGACAAATACTATTCTGATTCACTGATTCAGACCTGAGCTGTCTAGTACGGTAGTCACTCACCACATGAGGCAACTTATACTCAAACTAAAGAGAAGTAAAATAAAAGATTCAGTTCCTGAGTTGCACTAATTACAATTCAAGCTGTTTAACATCCATGTATGGTTACCTCACTGGACAACTCAGATACAGATTACTTGTATCACTGCAGAGTTTGATAAGACAGTTCTGGTTTGAAACATAAAAAGGTATTTTTTTAAGTTAAAATTCATTTTAACAGTTTTACTTCCCATTAATTTTGGCTCTAAATACTTAAATACAAGCCACTAAAAGCTATCCTCCTAAGAGTAGAAATTGATATCTGAGAAATTACTAGCGGTGAGAAGTCGCACACTTGCTGAAATACAGACCACTGTGTCCTTAAAAAAATAGTCACACCTTTGATTAAAAAATTACCTTTATTTTTAAACTTTCTTTGACAAACCATTACCTTAATAATCAGAAAACATTATTTCTTTTTTTACATAGCACACTATTAAGAAATTTGTTAGAAAAAGCAAGTTTGGTCAATAGAAAAGTTAAAAAAGAAAACTGTATGTTAAATGAGCCAGAATCTATAAGGGAAAGAATCTGACATTCTACCAGGAAATAAATATATAATAAACTAGAGTCAAATATTTTATCTTTAGGGCTATATTATGTCAACAATAAATGGCTTCTATATATATCAGTACCAACGCTTCCTGGTGGCTCAGTGGTAAAGAATCCACCTGCCAATGCAGGAGATGCAGGTTCGATCCCTGGATCAGGAAGACCCCTGGAGAAGGAAACAGCAGCCCACTCCCAGTATTCTTGCCTGGAAAGTCCCATGGACAGAGGAGCCTTGGCAGGCTATAGTCCATGGGGTCACAAAGAGTTGGACGTGACTGAGTGACTAAAAGGCATATACATCACCAGATCCACGAGGAAGACTGGATTACCATCTAACTTTTTTCTACAGGGTCAGGCTAACTTAGAGTGAGGTAGGAACCAAGGACTGACAAAAGTAACGCTCAGCAGGAATGAAGGACGGACACAGCAGCTTCATAATACGCTGCTCTGCTCCATGAAGAACGGCAACGCTGACGAGCCACCATCAGAGCGAAGGTGGGGCAGAGCTCTCACTCATGTTCAGCTGCTTACTGTACCAGAGGGTCCATAAAATTTGGAAAATAAACTGTGAATCTGAAAAAACCTAACTGTGAAGTAACAGCTACAAAATATACTGCTAAATGAGCATGAAGCCTTTGATTTGAAAATTTACTACAACACAATTTCTCAACTTTGAAATTTCAAAACAAGTAATACTGCTTACGTACTTGATTCAAAATAGGCTTTGTTTATCAAAGCAACAAGGACAATTAATTTATCTTAATAGAAAATTTTGTCTAGTAAGAAAAACACTGGCATGTGCTTCCTTAAGGACTGACAATCTATGATAGCCACTCAATTCTCATTTTGTAAATAGCAGCAAAGCTCTTATCTCTTTAGATATTTGGATTTCACACAGTGACTCAAAAAAATGTGTCTAT
>SJYW01035164.1:42418-83454 GCA_006410735.1 Raphicerus campestris | reverse complement strand
GCCACAAAATATACATCAACGTGACATAGTATGAAAAGCTCCCTCCCTTCAAAAACAGTCCCTCTCCCTCTTCCAAAGAAAAGCATTATGATCTGAAACTTTTGTTTACATACCTCAAACATTCGAGCAGCAGTACACCTCACGAGTGCTGACGTGTGGACAACACCATACCACAGAACAGTCAGCAGTAGCTCATGGTAAGCTGGATTCGCACTGCAAGGAAGAAAATCAGTGCTAAAAGTGAGAGCCACGGTGTCTTACTGGAGTACTGAAAAACTCTACCTTTCTGAGGAATACCAGTGACAAAAATATTGGCAAAACATATAGAATTACTTTCTATGGTTTAATAGGCTATGTCTAAGATTCTTTAAAAAAAGGAAGTCATTTTATACAACTACAAACTTTTAGCACACTCAGGAACTAAGTTTCTCTAAGTATGTGCAAAGAAGATAGACATTCCAACTCTTTAATAGCATCAAAGTTAAAATTATAAAAAAAATAAAGTAAAATAAAATTTACCACCTGTGAGAAGAAACACTGGACTAAGAGTCAGATGGATAAGTTGTAACCTTTGTGAGTCTTAATTTCTGACATCTATAAGCACTGGAGAAACAATACTGTCCTATCTATGCCATATGCGTGGTATAGGGTCAGTTAGGATAACCCAAACCAAGGATAACTCAAACCACCATATATGGAAGGGTTAAGCTGGGTGTGACACTTATCCAAATGTGGGACAGTGTTAATAAATACATAAACCTGTTTTTAGTAAAGAATGAGAAGAAACTACTTAAGCAGCTAGATGTGATTATGAGTTCAGTTCAGTTCAGTTAGGTCCCTCAGTCATGTCAGATTCTTTGGGACCATGGACTGCAACTGCAACCAGGCCTCCCTATCCATCACCAACTCCCGGAGTTTACTCAAGCTCATGTCTTATTAAGCTGGTCCAACCATCTTATCCTCTGTCATCCCCGTCTCCTCTTGCCTTCAATCTTTCCCAGCATCAGGGTCTTTTCAAACGAGTAAGTTCTTCACATCAGGAGGCCAAAGTATTGGAGTTTCAGCTTCAACATCAGTCCTTCCAATGAATATTCAGGGCTGATTTCCTTTAGGATGAACTGGTTGGATCTTCTTGCTCTCCAAAGAACTCTCAAGAGTCTTCTCCAACACCACAGTTCAAAAGCATCAATTCTTCGGGGCTCAGCTTTCTTCACTGTCCAACTCTCACATCCACACATGACCACTGGAAAAACCATAGCCTTGACTAGACGGACTTTTGTTGGCAAAGTAATGTCTCTGCTTTTGAATATGCTCCCTAGGTAGGTCATAACGTTCCTTCCAAGGAGTAAGCGTCTTTTAATTTCATGGCTGCAATCACCATCTGCAGTGATTTTCAAGCCGCCAAAAATAAAGTCTGCCACTGTTTCCCCATCTATTTCCCATGAAGTGATGGGACCAGATGCCATGATCTTCGTTTTCTGAATGTCGAGCTTTAAGCCCACTTTTTTACTCTCCTCTTTCACTTTCATCAAGAGCCTCTAGTTCTTCTTCACTTTTTGCCATAAGGGTGGTGTCATCTGCATATTGAAAGTTCATGGTTTACGTACTGTTGAAGCCTGGCTTGGAGAATTTTGAGCATTACTTTGCTAGTGAGATGAGTGCAACTGTGTGGTAAACCAGGCAAATCAAATGGAATGGAAAAGGGAGTCCAGTGATCTGGCTTTCACTGGGACTCCTTTTCCAGTTCGGGGGCCACTGAATTTTCTTCAAATTTGTACTTGATTTTATGCCTCCAGCTGCTTCAAAGAAGACATATCTATATCCTTTACCTCATTCTTTTATTATAATGTATTGATTATAAAATATTAAAATATACAAAAAAAGAACAAAAAGATCTTAAGTAAGAAATCAAGAAGTCTGGTGTGTATAGTAATCTTTATTTAGAGTAAAAATATGTCGTCTATAAACCAATTGTAAGACTTGCTATAGCTTTTAAAGTTGTCAGCTATTGTCTTTACCCCAGCTCCACGAAAGCAGCTTTGAGGCTGTCCAGAGGCGCATGGGATAAGGAAAGCAAGGTCATGACATCCTCCAAGAATCCAATCAGCAGCTTTCGGTCTTCTTCCTATGGAGGAGAAAGAGTGATAATGAATTTCCAAGCAATCAAGGAGAACTTAAAAACCATCATTTCATATCTACAATTAGAAAATTTTATCAAATAAGGGGAAAATATCCTAATTTGTAAGCATTTTAATTAAAGATATTTATTAAGCATATCTACCTACAATCACAATGGTATGAGGACAAATACTATTCTGATTCACTGATTCAGACCTGAGCTGTCTAGTACGGTAGTCACTCACCACATGAGGCAACTTATACTCAAACTAAAGAGAAGTAAAATAAAAGATTCAGTTCCTGAGTTGCACTAATTACAATTCAAGCTGTTTAACATCCATGTATGGTTACCTCACTGGACAACTCAGATACAGATTACTTGTATCACTGCAGAGTTTGATAAGACAGTTCTGGTTTGAAACATAAAAAGGTATTTTTTTAAGTTAAAATTCATTTTAACAGTTTTACTTCCCATTAATTTTGGCTCTAAATACTTAAATACAAGCCACTAAAAGCTATCCTCCTAAGAGTAGAAATTGATATCTGAGAAATTACTAGCGGTGAGAAGTCGCACATTTGCTGAAATATAGACCACTGTGTCCTTAAAAAAATAGTCACACCTTTGATTAAAAAATTACCTTTATTTTTAAACTTTCTTTGACAAACCATTACCTTAATAATCAGAAAACATTATTTCTTTTTTTACATAGCACACTATTAAGAAATTTGTTAGAAAAAGCAAGTTTGGTCAATAGAAAAGTTAAAAAAGAAAACTGTATGTTAAATGAGCCAGAATCTATAAGGGAAAGAATCTGACATTCTACCAGGAAATAAATATATAATAAACTAGAGTCAAATATTTTATCTTTAGGGCTATATTATGTCAACAATAAATGGCTTCTATATATATCAGTACCAACGCTTCCTGGTGGCTCAGTGGTAAAGAATCTACCTGCCAATGCAGGAGATGCAGGTTCGATCCCTGGATCAGGAAGACCCCTGGAGAAGGAAACGGCAGCCCACTCCCAGTATTCTTGCCTGGAAAGTTCCATGGACAGAGGAGCCTTGGCAGGCTATAGTCCATGGGCTCACAAAGAGTTGGACGTGACTGAGTGACTAAAAGGCATATACATCACCAGATCCACGAGGAAGACTGGATTACCATCTAACTTTTTTCTACAGGGTCAGGCTAACTTAGAGTGAGGTAGGAACCAAGGACTGACAAAAGTAACGCTCAGCAGGAATGAAGGACGGACACAGCAGCTTCATAATACGCTGCTCTGCTCCGTGAAGAACGGCAACGCTGATGAGCCACCATCAGAGCGAAGGTGGGGCAGAGCTCTCACTCATGTTCAGCTGCTTACTGTACCAGAGGGTCCATAAAATTTGGAAAATAAACTGTGAATCTAAAAAAACCTAACTGTGAAGTAACAGCTACAAAATATACTGCTAAATGAGCATGAAGCCTTTGATTTGAAAATTTACTACAACACAATTTCTCAACTTTGAAATTTCAAAACAAGTAATACTGCTTACGTACTTGATTCAAAATAGGCTTTGTTTATCAAAGCAACAAGGACAATTAATTTATCTTAATAGAAAATTTTGTCTAGTAAGAAAAACACTGGCATGTGCTTCCTTAAGGACTGACAATCTATGATAGCCACTCAATTCTCATTTTGTAAATAGCAGCAAAGCTCTTATCTCTTTAGATATTTGGATTTCACACAGTGACTCAAAAAAATGTGTCTATATTGATTTATTCAATAAATCTATTCTGACGGACTATGAAACAAACCTTGTATTTCATACTTTATCAAACCTTAAAATATGTATTTCGTATTTATTATGCCTTAAAATCCTATTTATGGTCAAAATCAACATACTTAACATACTTACTGCCCAAGCTTAAAAATGAGAGAGGAAAACAGTGACATTACATTTGTTATTCTACTGGAAGAGCTTCTAAAATTAGAGAGGAAAGGGTACTCGTGCTGGTGTGCCTGGTAATGTGCTAGGACTTAATCTTCACAAATTAAGGACAACAATGGATGCAATCTGTTAAGGTTACCTGACCTAAAATATTTAAACACAGAGCTCCTGTGTGCATCTGCATTATGAGGTAGTCTGAGAAACTAGGGTAGAAAAGCTAAAAGAATACCGTACTACTTTAACTGAGCTGGAGCTTCTACTGCAAGATATCATAAGATCAGTTTAATATTATAAGATGGTTCATATCTGTTTTGGAAGAAGAGTGCAATAAATATGAATGGCTAGCCCACATACTCTGAATTTAAATGCAAAAAAAGTTAGGAATTATTATGGAAAATTTGGGGAAAAAAATCTTCCCCTTTGATTTTCCCACTCTAATTCCTTTTTAAAAGTTAATTTGGATTTATTTTATTGTTTTCCTATGATTACATTCAGATTAATTGGAGGGAGTGGTCAGAAATACTACATAGGAATTATTATTGTGTCATAATTTCTATAAATGCTTTATCTTGAGTCCATATTTTCAACTCACAGGTGGGACTGCCTCACACTTAAAAATGACTGATACGCTTAATACACAACATGCTTATTTAAGACAATGCTAAGCAGAGCGAGGTGGTATGCTGTCCTGGTGACCACCAATGAGCCCTCCGGGGCCAAGCTCTCACTGGGCTTCCTCTCTTCTGAGTCTGGGCTGGGCCTGAGACTTGCTTTAGCCAACAGAGTAGCGCTGTGCTGACCCCCGAAGCCTGGCTGCAGCCTGGCGGGCTCTGTTTCTCACAATGTGGGGCCTAAGCTGGCACAGAATGAGTCTGGCTCTGCCGCTGCGCAGGACCTGCGGACAGAGAGGCCCTAAGACTCCATGGGGACTAACGCTCAGTCATCCTGCCAGGAGCCCCACCAACCAGCCAGGTGAACGCACCACACAGCGACTATCGGCGAGAACAGCGGAAGAGACGCCCAGCGGAACAAAGACCACGAGCAAGCCTTCGTGTTTCGGGATCACAAAACACTCTGCTAAAATGATGGAACAGCATGCCACAGCATTTTGCAGCTTGCGTCACCTAACACATGTGCTTTGTTTATTAATGAAAAAGTCATCACGAAACACAAAGAAATTGCTACATAAGTACAATCTAACACTTTTAAACAAAATATCAAGAAGCACACAATCTCTAATTTTATTTGTTTAACAGAGATAGTCCTCAATAGACTATTATTAAAATATGCTTTCTACTATATATTATTTATTGAATAAGAAGAATAAATAATTTGTTTCTCATTTATGGGTATTATTTTCACTTATAAACACATTAAAAGACATAACATTAGCTATCTTTCTCAATGGAAGGTGCTTTTACATTTTCCAGCCGAAGAATTTTCCCCTTACCTGAATATAACACGTAAGGACTCCCGTTGCATAAATGGGGACAGTAGCTTTAGTGAGGACCCCATTTCCTGCTGAGGAATCTAAAAATCACAAAAATAATTTTAAATATCTGAGTATACTTTAAATATAAAGCAAAAAGTCATAGTACAAATTATATTTTAAATTACAATTGGTTACAAGGCTTACAAATAAATGTTATCATTACTTTAAAAATACTTTGATTAAAACATACATACCCACTGGTGGTTGTGAAAATGTAACTTAGTATTTTTCAGAGCCATTGGCATATACAATTTTGATAGATGGGGAAAACTTTAATGACCAAAATGAGACGCTATACTGTTATTTGCATAGTCATAAATCAGAGCTTTCTTTAACACTTTTCCAAGTGGCCATATAAGGATGTTCTATAAATTTGCAGGCTTTTAATTTGCAGTATTCAGTAAAACATAAAGGCACTCAGCTGAAAGGAGATATGCATGTAACCTGCTTCTAGACAGGAGACACGACCAACCTTCTAGTACTAGCCTAGTTCCAGAGCTCTTCCTGTCCCCTGTACAGGGGGTTTTCAGAAGCCAGACAGAACCCTGACTATTTTCATAGAGTAGGGAGGCTGAATACAGCTTGGGGAGACAGGAAAGCATCCAACCACAGCTGAGTGTTCCTGTGATGACTTTAACACATTAGATTTTCTTATGCAGCATGTGTGGATGATTTTTTTTTTTAAAGTCCAGAGATGATGTGGCAGTTGCTAATTATAGCACCAAGAGCTCTCACTCGCTGACGTTAGGCATTATTTGAAGTGCTTCACATTTGCTTTTATGTACTCAAACTTTTAAAGATTACTTTTTTCTATTCTTATATGGTTTTAAATTCTTTTCAGAAAGTAGTACACACAGAATTCAGTTGAAAGCATGTATTCAACTGTCTTGAAAGTATTTTCACCCCAAACAAATCTATTTGCATATCAATTAGTATTTGAGTTTTTTTTTATTCTCTTGGCAAGAGTGGTTTTATCTTTTGGGGAATACTGATGTTGGCTGAGTGAGACTATGGTGATTGAGAAATAAATCTGAGGCTACAAACATAAGCTTAAGTTGAATTCATACATATAGACTGTATATAATCACCTCCTAACTAATAATTCTAAAAGCTATCATCAGAATGAATAATTCACTAAACAGATAATACCAATTTTTAATTCCAAGTAATTAAACCATTAGAAACCTATTAAATATAAACTTTAGGAAGCATCTGTCAAAAAAAAAAACAACACCTTACAGACATTTTCAAACTTAAAAGGAATCATTTATTCACTCTCTAATTACCTCTGATGACAGACAAAAATGGAGTCCAGACGACTCAAATCAAATCCCTAAGGTAAGACTGAGGTAACAGCCAGGGTAAGATGCAAATCACAGGGACTATCCATTTTTGTCCTTAGTATTTTTTTACAATTCATTCCTAGAAATTAGAAAAATACACAGGGACATAGGCTCCAAACGCAACGGAGTTCTTGGTGCTGCAACCAGACTTCCTAAGATAGGTGAGCGAGAACTATGAACAGAGGGGCTGGAGCTGCCCGTCAAAGCCTGCAGTTTCATAAAAATCTCATGTTTCATTAAAAAAAAATGTGTATCTTACATTCTATTCAGTTACACTTGTTTCAGTTTTTAAGAGCTCTAAGTCCCTAACTATGAATTACACGCTCTGTGTTTTTTCCTTTTTAGTAATTTAGTTGCACAGTCGCAAACCCCCAAGGACACAGTAAGTACACAGTCTGAGAAGGTCAGGCTTAGGTCAGTTTGATTACAGTGAAGGTAGATATGGACAATGAAGCTGATGCAGATCAACCTTACTACTGCTGCATGGCAGGGCTATGGGCGCGGCAGTGCTGTGAACCCGGGACTCCACAGTGCGAATTTGCCTTTTCAGCCCCACTTGTTAGTTTATTCATACAGTCTGCATATAACGAATAAAGTATTTTTCTGGGGTAAAGAGATTTAATTGTTTTTATAAATTATAATGTACAGACTTACCAATATTTTCTTCAGACAGCCTTAAAATCTCCTGGAACTGAGGTTTTACCTAAGCAACCCGAAGAAAAGATCCAGAACGTCTCAGGTTCAACAGACCAATCAATGGTTAAATAAAATGCTTCCTACCATTACTACTACTACTTATTTTTAAAGATTCAAGTAGTCAAAAACATAACAGTTCTTAAAAGCCATAGGAAAAAAGAAGTGTCAAATTTCTGAAAACAACATCTTTTTAGAGATAAAATATTTAAAAAATCAATTTAGGTGAGTAAGTTTTCTGAAGGGCCTTTAGAGTCCTTCACTAAATTAAAATAATTTCCAAGGTGACTTTAAGTGTTTGAAATTACTACCTCCCAAAACTGAACTTGATGATAGAAAGGGTATTTAGGCAGATATTATATGATTAAAATTGTTGAAAAAAAAATGTTGTGTATGAAAGGAATGAAAATGAAATTCCATTCATTTAGGATATTCAGTAAGTAACATTATGTTATATCCATTGGCTTAGATTAGTCTTTAACTTTTTTTAAATTTAATTTTAAACATGAAAGACAGAATTTAACATTAAAGTTTTAGAGGAAATGCTTGCTTCAATTTTTATTTTTAACATCAGAGATTTCAGGCCTCTGAAGTCAACCACTTAAGTGTTAAAGTAAATTCGTAACTGCTTTCGTAAGAAAAAGTAAAACAAACAACAGTCACTTCTTCTGGAGACATCAAACAGTTTTTGCCCATAAAGATTCCCAGTAAAATCCAATTATATTTAATAATTAGATGTTAATAAATGATTTGTTTTCTCCTACAGTAACATTAAGCTCTGGTTTTTGCCCTCCTATCAACAGGACAGGCATATTAATTTGCAAATTCCATTTAAACTGAGACCACTGTGAAAAGATTAACCTACAGCACCAGATGTACAGGATCAGATTTCATTCCTCACATGAAAAGATTAAGTACAGATATGTTAAATGATTTACTCGAGGACACAGAGACATAACCTACTTTCTGAAGTTTGTCAGTCCACTATACCAAACTGTTACGCTCCAAATGTTTCAAAAACTACAGGCTTAGTAAAGAGGTGCCACAAAATTTTTATCTTTTAAATGTCTCAATGTATAGCAACTACATCTTTATAAGGTTTTGTTAATGCTCTAAAGAACTGGCTCAACAATCTGTTATGAACACAAACGGATTAACAGGATTAAAGAAGAAAGTAGGACCTAAGGACTTTTCAATTTTAATATTTAAACAACAAAATAACCTGGTCAGGCAAATGTGACACTGACTGAAATATGCAGCCCTTATCTCAAGTGTCCATTCTGTTTCAAGAGCTCCTATCTTGTAGCAGGTATTCTACATAAGCTGCTTTGTTTCTATAATCACCTGAGTCAAAGTGAAAGTCGCTCAGTAGTGTCTCACTCTTTGCGACCTCGTAGACTATGCAGTCCATGGAATTCTCCAGGCCAGAATACCGGAGTGGGCAGCCTTCCTTTCTCCAGGGGGTCTTCCCAACCCAGGGCTCAAGCCCAGGTCTGCTCACTGCAGGCAGATCCTTTGCCAGCTGGGCCACAGGGAAGCCCAGGAATCCTGGAGCGGGTAGCCCATCCCTTCTCCAGCAGACCTTCCTGACCCAGGAATCGAACCCAGGTCTCTTGCATTGCAGGTGGATTCTTTACCAATTGAGCTATCGGGGAAGCTCATGATCACCTGAAGTTTTGACCAAAGCATTTAGAGGAAATGGCGGCTTCCTGAATCTGTGGTAGATTCAGTACAAGAAGCAAATTCAAAGAACTGCAGTGGAGTCCCCTAGCTGATACTTTCCATGCTGGAAAGCTCTGAGACATGCACAGTGAGTAGACCTTATATTTAAATGTGGATATAGACTAAATTTTGGCTAAATCATTTTTTTTGAAAATCAATAAAGAATATTACAGACCAGAATTTTCTTTTTTATCATAGTTTTCTAAGATATTAAAAGATAATTAGAATAAAGAAAGGGCTCATGCTTTTACTTACTCTGCCATAGAATTAGTTAACACATTACATTTTTATATGTCTTGCATATAAGAAAATATGAAATACAAGTTTTTACCTTAGTGTTTGTAAAAATTTTGCCAAATGTCCGGCAAAGGCGCCAGAAAAATCTGGAGAATTCATGGACACAGGCAGTTGAAGTGACGTTAATTTTGCCCACTATTTCTATNCATTACATTTTTATATGTCTTGCATATAAGAAAATATGAAATACAAGTTTTTACCTTAGTGTTTGTAAAAATTTTGCCAAATGTCCGGCAAAGGCGCCAGAAAAATCTGGAGAATTCATGGACACAGGCAGTTGAAGTGACGTTAATTTTGCCAACTATTTCTATAAGCTGTGGCAACCTGAATAAGAGAGAACGGAAAACAGGCAGGGAACACAGTAAACGGCTGTTTCTCACCAATTTCTGAGCCCATCCAAATCGAACAAGCGCTTCTGCTTTTCACAGCCAGCAAAATCAGAATGCGCAGGAGTTGTCTGGGACCCTTTGAAAAAAGGCTTAACTTTATATTCTGTAAACTTCTTAAATTTTAACAGGTTGTCATGAAATATATGAAAACTTAATGGCAGAGTTCTAAGTGTGGTGTTAATAAGACTCAAGTCAATGGAGGTGCCACTTCATACCAAAGCTTGGCTAACATGGCTCCATATATTTTAGCCTCAAAGATGAGAAGTGTGGATGTAGTTTACAATCCACCATCACTTTCAGAAGGTAGCAGACAGGTCTTTCTGCAATAACACAGACGCACTGTTTTCACAGATAAGCAGCTATATATCTACAGGTATAACTCTTCTCTCCTGAAGAAAGTTACCACAGAGGACGCCAAGTTATGTTTTGCTATTTTTAAAAAACTTTTTCCTATATTTTGTCCCTCAGTTCCCAGGCTAAATCTAGTGAGCTATCTTCCATTCAAGTAGCTGAGATGTACCAAAATGAGCACGGGAGCGGCAACTCACAGCTGATTGACAACCCACAGCAAGCTCTCCCAGCCGGTCGTGCCCGCGTGCTCCAGCTGGTAGTCATAGAGCTGCAGGAGCGCCGCCAGCTGCTCCCGGCTGCCAATCACAGTGGACACGTCTTGAAGAGGTGATGCAGGCCGGGGGAACCTAGTCACTGTGAAAAGAGCAACGAAATAGATCATGTACAAAACGGCAGTTTGGAAAGTTAACTATCTTATCAAAAGAAAACTACGGTTCTGCCTCACAGTCTCTATTTAGCATATTATAGACTTAAATATAAAACTAACATACAGTAAATGACTTTTAGAAAAAATGGAATGGAGCTGATCCCTGCACAATCAGGGTTAACTGTCTAACCTATCATCAGCCCTTCGTGTCAGAGATTCCTTCACACCCACAAATTCAACCAGCCACGGACCAGGCAGTGCTGCAATATTAACTATGGAAAACTATACATATGTAAGTGGGTGTGTACACTTCAAACTCCTGTTGTTTAAGGGTCGACTGTAAATTTCTCTTGCATGTGAACAAATTTAACAAATCTCAAAAATTAACATTTTATGAGACTAAATATCTAGTAAGCAAAAACTGAAATGAAAGAGTTTGCCAGTTAATAGCAAAACTTTATTTAAAATTTGCTCCAGAATAAGATCTCAGTTAAAATATGGATTTGAATTTGGTTTAAAAAAAAGATAGTTGTAAATCCACCAGACTGTTCATGTCAGTAAATCATAACTATAATAAGAGAGTTCCTACATGGAGTAAAGAACTACTGGGTTGACAGCAGGAAAAAGTTGTTTAATATCAGAGAATAACCTGAAATACATTAAAGCTTGAGCTGAACAGGATTCTTAAGTATTTAATCTCCAATATTAAATGCTTTATTTAGAAAGTTTTCCATAATTTGATAAACATTAAGTTAATATAAAGTGTTAAAAGCAGTGACCAGTAAGATAAAGCTATATGTAATAATAATAAAAAATTATTATAAATATTATAACCAGGGTCTCAAATACAAACTTTAAAAGTTTCAGGGGAAAACTGAAAAAATGACTTTCAAAATTGTGTAAATAAATAACAAATATACATTAGCATATTTTCAAATTTGAACATATCAATACAATCTATGATCCTACAGATCACAATTAGACTCCAGGTCGTAGCTGGCTCTCAAGTGAAGAGCGCTACCAACAGTCTCTTTACTGTTGAAGAGAAGTTCCTAGTGGCCCGACAGCTCCTGTGTAGAAGTTAACACCCTAAAAAGACACAGTGAAGGATGCAGCATTTTCTCAAAGCATGTGAACGACTTAATGATAATCATTAAACTTAAGAAAATATGAAATAACTTTTAAAATGACGAAAGACAAGATTAAGATGGTATTGTCTTCCTATGCTTCCTAAGTTTTTAACAATATCTCACAGATAAGGGTTGTCCCTTGTTCGTTCAAGTCTCTATTTGCTATCATAATACACAAATCAGTAAATTAATTTAGGTAAAATGGTACCCCATACTTTCTGAGATTTCTGCATGAACTGTCATGATCTCAGCCTAGGAATCAAACAGATTTGGACACACTGCTTCATACCCCAGAGATGACAGGTGGCCCAGTTTACTTTACATGGAAATTGCAACACTAAAACACTTGGTTTCATCCTCCTGTTTATTACAAGCCCGTAAGAGATACGGGTCATCCCACAAATCTGAAGTCTCACACATACTAATAGCTTGTCTTTAGCCATTTACCCTGGGGGCTGGGTGCTGTGGGGCTACCATGTGCCATGGATCAAAGGTCACTTACTGGTCAGCTGGACTTTGAGCCAAAAGAATAATGGCTTTGCTATCAATTTCATGTATTCCTGAAAATAAATCATATTCTTTTTTTCTGGGGAAAAACACACAAAAAACTGCTGCATATGCTTATATTCCTATCAAGGACACAGCAAGAAATAATAATTACACTTTCTTTCCCCACTGAAAATAAGACAAAATAGCTGAGGAAGAAAAAAAATACAAAGAAAAAGAAAATGAAAAGCTTCACACACCGGCCCTAGTAACTATTAATTCAGCTCTGTTAATGAAAGAAAACACTTAGCTCTGACTTATCACACTGAGAAAAAGGTTATAAAAAGCCTCTGGATTAAGAATGGAGAGGAAGAATAAATTGTGTAAAAATAACACCATGAGGCTTATCCATAAATGATGAAGCCATGTTGTTCACCTCGGGTATCATACAATCTCTGACCATGCAGTTCCACACATATAATACATTTTAGTAATTATGATGTCATAAAGTGACTTTTGGAGAAGGAAATGGCAACCCACTCCAGTAATCTTGCCCAGGAAATCCCATGGACAGAAGAGCCTGATGGGCTACGGTCTTTGGGGTTACAAAGAGTTGGACATGATTTAAAAAAAAAAAAAGAATTGGACATGATTTAGCAACTAAAACAAAGTGGCCTTGACAATTTTAATCAAAAACAATTCTGTGTGAAGCTAAGCTGTTAATGTTCTACATCCTCCTTCCACAATTTAAGTTCAGTACCTTCTATCTGTGGCACGTCACCATGAAGCTTGGCTTTGCTGGAGAAGGGTGCGTTCTGCAGCACCAATGCAAAGAGAGACGGGATCAAGGACTGCAAGGCAGACAGATACATGTGGAGCTTATGTTCATCCAGCCCGTGCTCGCTTTCCTGAAACATAAGCAGGTGGAAGCCATTCAGTCTCCTGAGTGCACGCGTTTAGGACGCTCTCCCTGTCAGTGGCAAACAATGAGACACTGAAGGACATGTCTGCCAGCCTCGCAGGAACCCATGCAGACAACCAAGAATCCTTTCTGAACTGCTCTTAAGCAATATGCGAAAATATGAAGAACTAAGGCACTGTGGGGGCTTCCCTGGTGGCTGAGAAGGTAAAGAATCCGCCTGCAGTGAAGGAGAGCCTGGGTCGATCCCTGGATCAGGAAGATCCCCTGCAGGAGGAAAAGGCAACCCTCTCCAGTATTCTTGCCTGGAGAATTCCATGGACAAAGGAGCCTGGTTGGCTGCAGTCCATGGGGTGGCAGAGAGTCGGACACTACTGGTTGGCTAACATTCTAACTTTTACAAGGCACTGTGTGCCAGGGGCCAGTATGAGGAACTCCGCCCATGGCAAAGGTCATGAGGAAGCTTGGCATACGCAAAGGTGTAATCACGCCTCAGGAAACCCCCTGTTCCCGAGCATCTACCCTCAAAACCAGAGTACTTTATGGGGGCTCACCCCATAACCATTTCTCTCGGAGAAGGAGTTAACTTGCAGCTCCAGTTAATAAAAATTCCTGGGCGTGACAAGAGTGTTTCAACTTACGAACTCTGAAGGTTCTCTGGCCTGCCTGTATAGGTTCGTCCGGCTGCATGTGACTGTTTACAGCCTCCCAGCTGTGAGAGGCACAGTATGCTTTAAAACTTTCTAAATACAGACTCTTTAGAGAAGTTAGAAGATTGTTAGTATAGTATTAGTGGGTTGATTAGGAATTATATTGGTAAAAGGTTTTTTCATTTGTCATGCCAATAATTACTGCTAATTCCCTGCCCTGGGTGTGACAAGGGTGTTTCCCATCAAACCTCTCTGCTGNGATTATGGGGTATCTGAATCAGAGATTTGGCATATTACACCATTCGGAATTTTATAATGGAACAGACAGGATTTATTCTGAAAAGCATACCTGCTGATACTTGTCTGGGTCATCAATGTATCCCATAATGATACCGAGGCTTTTGATCACAGCTTCTCGTACCAAATCTGCCTTATCTTCCATTAACATTTGTTGCAACATTGAAAGAACCAAGGAGCTACGGATCTCTTTCTGAAATGAACGAGAATGTGTTTTACTATTTTTTTATAGTAGCAGCAGCAAAGAAGAGAAAAAAACGACAGATATCCATGCATTCACAATCCCAATTAAATATGCATTAACACGCTGCTGTATTTGCTTTGAGTCCTCACTTCTGAAACACAGAAGACGTTGCAGAAGTGGCTGCAGGGCATGAACCCCACCATTCTCCTCTCTAAAGAGAGCATTTACCCGAACTTGCTCTTGATCCTCTCCCAGCATATTTCTATATCTTTACTACGTAAGTGCCAATCCCTGAAACCTTCACAGTGCACTTTCAGCAAATCAACAGTCACCACTCTGCCATAAGCAGACTCTTCTGTGTAAAAGGGCTATTCTTTCTCTCACTACCTATGGAACTCGGANCACCATTCGGAATTTTATAATGGAACAGACAGGATTTATTCTGAAAAGCATACCTGCTGATATTTGTCTGGGTCATCAATGTATCCCATAATGATACCGAGGCTTTTGATCACAGCTTCTCGTACCAAATCTGCCTTATCTTCCATTAACATTTGTTGCAACATTGAAAGAACCAAGGAGCTACGGATCTCTTTCTGAAATGAACGAGAATGTGTTTTACTATTTTTTTATAGTAGCAGCAGCAAAGAAGAGAAAAAAACGACAGATATCCATGCATTCACAATCCCAATTAAATATGCATTAACACGCTGCTGTATTTGCTTTGAGTCCTCACTTCTGAAACACAGAAGACGTTGCAGAAGTGGCTGCAGGGCATGCCCCCCACCATTCTCCTCTCTAAAGAGAGCATTTACCTGAACTTGCTCTTGATCCTCTCCCAGCATATTTCTATATCTTTACTACGTAAGTGCCAATCCCTGAAACCTTCACAGTGCACTTTCGGCAAATCAACAGTCACCACTCTGCCATAAGCAGACTCTTCTGTGTAAAAGGGCTATTCTTTCTCTCGCTACCTATGAACTCGGAAAAGCAGTGACAGTCATAACAGGAGGGATTACGAAAATCACTCTGATGATCAAAACATTTGCCTGGGGTAGGAGCATGGAAACGAAAATCCTGGTGTTGCTATTTTTTTTGAAGAACTGAGGGGGGAGAAAACAGAATGATAAAATACAAGAGTAAACTTTAAAAGTGCTTACAAAACGGCATGGCTATTTTCAGACACTACTATTAAATATAATGTCAACTACTGTTGTGTCTTAAATTTCATGCAGCTTCTCCCCCATGGATTCAGCCTAACTAATGTCTGAGGTTAGAATAAAGTGTCACTGTTTTCATATTCTTGCCCTTCCTTCCCTTTTGTGTACCATAATTGTAACTTGATCAACTTACAAAGTTCTTTACACCTAAACTTGTCTAGGTCACTTTTACATTTAACAGTTACAATAAAAGGAAATGACCACTTCTGTAAATCTCCAGTCAGTGTGATTTGGGACGCAGAGCAAGGTCTGAAAGACATTTTTAAATAATCTAGTTTTTGTTTTGATTTTTAAAAACAACAATAGATGTCATTATAGAAACGTCCGGTCACATTTAGGGTGGTGAATGTACTTTTTGGCACAGCCTTGTTTATGTATCGTTTAGGTTACATACTGCTTCCCAAGGTTTCTTTAAGTGAATTAAAAGGGCTTTCTGGGTGATGTCTACACAGGCAACAGGACAGTGGTGAGCAAACCTCAGCTGGGTCTCTGCTTTGCAGTGATCGAGGCTGAGGTCGACTGTGGCAGTTTCCATACGCTAAGGAAACCCAGGGGCCAGGTTAGGAGGCTTCACGCATCCGAGCTCCGCCTACATTGAGGTTCTACTGCCACCGGTTTCAGGAGGCAAGTGGGGTTCACGCAGGAAACACTGACTCCATTACTAGCGCTGCTTCGCAGTCGCGTACTAGGAGCAGTGTGGAGCACCTTCTTCCTTCTTTGAGAGCATGTGATATTCAGCTCTCTCTTGGAACAATAAATAATAGGGTGCTCAGACTCACTCATGGATATCTACCTATATAGTTTATCACAGTAAGATAATTTTTTTCTGAAAAGATAGGAAAACACTAAAAAAGAAAAAGTTTATGCCAGTTCCTAGTGGAAGTATGGGAAAATAAGAACTTCGCTGCACTGCTGATGGGAGTACCATCTGTGCTGTCTTGGTTGGGGGGATTTAACACTGTCAAAATAAAACAATGGACATGTCAAGAGAAGCAAGATACGCAAGTTTCAACAAAAATTTAAAATGCATAGATTCCCACACAAGGGATATGTAGATCATTGTACTGTGTGATTAATTCTGAATAAGAAAAATTTAAAAGATATAAAATTGTAAGCTTGCATATGCATGAAGTTTTATTTTCTGTAAGTATTTATTAAAAACCATTAACTGTAGATGTCTGTCTTTGGAGAGAATGACTAGGGCCAGGAAGGCTCTGATTTTTATGTTATTCTTTTCTGTACTGTCTGAAAATTTATTTTCAACATTTCTGGGAGTGGAGACTATGAATTGTTCTTGGATTATTCTTTGCATTTTTCTGTATAAAAAGAAAAGATAAATTTTATTTTTTTAAAAGACAGTTGTCTGACTCTTGGGTTTCTCCGTCTTCACTCACCCTCACACTATATTCTAACGGTAAGTGTGACATAAATAGCTCCTGTACTGTTGCTGCTGCTGCTGCTGCTAAGTTGCTTCAGTCGTGTCCGCCTCGGCACGACAACCCCAAAGACGGCAGCCTACCTGGCTCCTCTGTCCATGGGACTTTCCAGGCAAGAGTACTGGAGTGGGCTGCCTTGCCTTCTCCCAGGTACTGTCGCACAATTCCAGTTTTTGTACTCCCTTTAAAGAGCCGTCTTATAGAAACAACCCTTCAGGTCAGGGGTCAGCAAACTGGGCTGAAAAGTGTCTGCTGTAGCCGCTCAACTCTGCTGCTGCAGCATGAAAGCAGACAGCCCATACACGAGAAATGGGTGTGGCTGCACACCAATAAAGCTTTATTAAAACACAGGCTGCGGACTCCATCTGGTCTCCAGACTGTACTTTGTCAAGCTCTGCTTTAAACGCTCGTTGCTCAGTGAAGCGACTCTTGATGTCGCCTCCTGCTTCCATCCCCTGCAAGCCCTGGGCCCGTTGGGAGACACCCGCGAGAGCACAGCCGGCCAGCGTGCTCGGTCTCCTTCCTGGCGGGGGGNGTGGAGCACCTTCTTCCTTCTTTGAGAGCATGTGATATTCAGCTCTCTCTTGGAACAATAAATAATAGGGTGCTCAGACTCACTCATGGATATCTACCTATATAGTTTATCACAGTAAGATAATTTTTTTCTGAAAAGATAGGAAAACACTAAAAAAGAAAAAGTTTATGCCAGTTCCTAGTGGAAGTATGGGAAAATAAGAACTTCGCTGCACTGCTGATGGGAGTACCATCTGTGCTGTCTTGGTTGGGGGGATTTAACACTGTCAAAATAAAACAATGGACATGTCAAGAGAAGCAAGATACGCAAGTTTCAACAAAAATTTAAAATGCATAGATTCCCACACAAGGGATATGTAGATCATTGTACTGTGTGATTAATTCTGAATAAGAAAAATTTAAAAGATATAAAATTGTAAGCTTGCATATGCATGAAGTTTTATTTTCTGTAAGTATTTATTAAAAACCATTAACTGTAGATGTCTGTCTTTGGAGAGAATGACTAGGGCCAGGAAGGCTTTGATTTTTATGTTATTCTTTTCTGTACTGTCTGAAAATTTATTTTCAACATTTCTGGGAGTGGAGACTATGAATTGTTCTTGGATTATTCTTTGCATTTTTCTGTATAAAAAGAAAAGATAAATTTTATTTTTTTAAAAGACAGTTGTCTGACTCTTGGGTTTCTCCGTCTTCACTCACCCTCACACTATATTCTAACGGTAAGTGTGACATAAATAGCTCCTGTACTGTTGCTGCTGCTGCTGCTGCTAAGTTGCTTCAGTCGTGTCCGCCTCGGCACGACAACCCCAAAGACGGCAGCCTACCTGGCTCCTCTGTCCATGGGACTTTCCAGGCAAGAGTACTGGAGTGGGCTGCCTTGCCTTCTCCCAGGTACTGTCGCACAATTCCAGTTTTTGTACTCCCTTTAAAGAGCCGTCTTATAGAAACAACCCTTCAGGTCAGGGGTCAGCAAACTGGGATGAAAAGTGTCTGCTGTAGCCGCTCAACTCTGCTGCTGCAGCATGAAAGCAGACAGCCCATACACGAGAAATGGGTGTGGCTGCACACCAATAAAGCTTTATTAAAACACAGGCTGCGGACTCCATCTGGTCTCCAGACTGTACTTTGTCAAGCTCTGCTTTAAATGCTCGTTGCTCAGTGAAGCGACTCTTGATGTCGCCTCCTGCTTCCATCCCCTGCAAGCCCTGGGCCCATCGGGAGACACCCGCGAGAGCACAGCCGGCCAGCGTGCTCGGTCTCCTTCCTGGCAGGTGCCCTTGGGCATTTAGAAACCAACGAGCACCTTAAACAGCTTTTGTTTGGCTGGGGAATATCATCCTGACATTTATCGTATCAGAAATTAAAAATGAGAAATTTCAAACTATTAACTCATTAAAAGCAATAAACTTCTTAAAGGTTAACATGACTGATGAAATTACAATTTTAATGGAAATAATTATAATCAAAAAAACTAGTGAGAGGAATAGTGTTGCAAATCTCAGTGATGTCTGACTCAAAAGAAGACAGGCAGGATCCTCTCATCTGCTCTGCACTCCACTGCGTTCTGTTGCTTGGGTGGGAGGACGTAAGGAAACCGGGCCTCACAGAAACGTGTAACTGAGAAAGGGAGAAGTGTCTTCATAGCCTCTTCTGATAAGAATAGAAGCTGTCAAGCTCTGAATGGTGAGTACAAGTTTTCCAAAATTCTTGTTCTCATTAGAAGTTCTAATCTTATCATTGGAAAACTACACTTGTTCTCCTTGAAGCAAGGCTCCATGTCACTTATCTTCGTGAAACTGTCTGCAACATACCCAAGTTTGAATAATCACAGCTTGTTTTTCAGTGATCTATCAAGCAAAATTGGTGTCCCATGACAAAAGCAGCTGGTTCAGCTCACAACTCAAACTGAGCGCTTTCTTTCGGCAACAGCCATCACAGTTCAGAATGCAGCAAAAGGGCTTAATATCAGTATCTTCTGGCTGATTATACGGAATATTAGAAAAGAGGCAGACTTAGGGTCAGAATTCAACAGACTGAATGATCTCACTGATTCACCAGGTTCATGTCTGAGTGAAGCTGCCTCCCTGTGGGCGCACGCGGTGACGAGCGCGGCCACTGCCCGTCTGTCGGGGCCGCTCTGGCCAGCGCTCGCGCACAGGCGCTGCCGCCCCTCACAACGTGTGCTTGCACCAACAGTGTGACTGTCAGCACAGACAGAAAGACAGAAATGCTTCAATGTTATTACGAAAAGAATTGTCGCCTCATGGACCTCTTCTAAAGGATCAAGGGACTCCCCAGGGTCCTCAGGCCAAACTTTGAGAATTCCTGATGAGGTTTAATGTATATTTATGTAAAACCAATGGCTAATGTTCCCCTCTGTCTGCAATGTCACATGGTATCAATGTGAGCTTTCTTTACTCAGCTCATCTTCTTCCTTTCTTAGGACACAATGTAGATTAAAATGTATAATAAGACACCTCAAAAAAAGGTTTCTCTGTTGCTAAAAAAAGGAAAAGGTTTTTTTTTTTTAAGAAAAAATTACAATTCTTACAGGAAGGTAAGGTGCCAGCGCTCCACAAGATTCTGCCACAAGCAATCTTCTTTCTGGGTATTTGTGATTAATCTAGAGTAAAAAATAAACAAACATCAACAACATACCCTCTCTTCCTCCAAGAGAATTATTTTTCACCACAAATCCTGTTAGGAATGCAATAAAGCTTCTTTCTTTCCACTTCTGGGGATCCCTATACCTGCATCAGGATTAAGGGACTCAGAGAGAGCCTAAAAAATGAGATCACAGGGGTTATCTGTTGAAGAGAAAGAGGATAAAGCAAAGATGAAAATATGGCAAGGTGTTTAGAGATTGTGGGCTTGCCCAAGAAAGCATTCCTCAGGATGTCAGGAGCAACCTTTTCCTTCTCTAGGAACATTATTATATTTTCAAATTTGGAAAATCCAGCTTCTAGATATTCACTGATATGGCCTACAATATGGACCAGGAATGATCCATCATTCCTCTTTTTTCCCTCAAGGATTAAGCTGCAAATCATCAATGATTTGACTGGAGCTCCTGAGCGGTGCCACGGCTTTGTGTTTAAAGTAAGCAGATGTCAGTTCATTCCGGCCTGCATATGCAAGATGATGGGGTTTACTATTGTAATAACTACACTGAATCATAACAAAAAATAACAAAAACAAAAAAAGGACACATACTGGGTTTAGTTCCCATATGTCTTCTTCACAGAATATAAATCTTTCTTTGACTGGAAAAGAAGTATATCTGTTCTCATACTCCCATATGAAAAGGTGACATAATTCATTAAAGTACTGGATGCCTAAAATTAAGAAAAGAAATTATGCAGCAATCTATGGGCAACAAACTGGAGGCAGGCGGCTGACAGATCCCTGATGTCCATGTCTATTCAGGTTACAGAAGCAAGAGGTGGCGGGGGAGCTGTTGGTAACTGAGATCTCTGAGTTAGGCTTAACCCAGGAACAGTAACCTCAAGACACAATGGTTTGAATGTCATAATATGTTACACATAAACTTACACGTTTCTTTAGTCTAGCAGGGTGAGTCTCAAAATCAAATGTACACGCAACAATCAACTGTATTCCTACACACTTTCAATGAACAACCAGAAAAATACAGAAAATTCTATTTACACAATAGTATTAAAAAGAATAAAATACTCAGGAATAAACTTTATGTAAATTATATTCTGAAGACTATAAAACATGACTGAAAGGAAATTTAAAAGACCTAAATAAACGGAGAAGTGAAGTGAAAGTCGCTCAGTTGTGCCTGACTCTTTGCGACTCCATGGACTGTACAGGCCATGGAATTCTCCAGGCCAGGAAACTAGAGTGGGTAGCCTTTCCCTTGTACAGGGGGGCTTCCCAACCCAGGGCTCACGCCTGGGTCTCCCTCATTACTTCTTCACCAGTGGAGTAAAAAGCTCAGATTTTACTCTTCACGGTGATTACGGTGAAGAAATTCATGCATCATTGCTAAAATAAACGGAAAGACATCTTAAATTCATGGATTGAAAGCTTCACCATTGGAATGGCAACATTCTCCAGATTGATCTACAGATTCAAGGCAATCCTTACAATTTCAGCTGGCTTCTTCGCAGAAATTGACCTGTTGATCTTACAATTTATACAGAAATTGAAGGGACTCAGAATAGCCAAAATACCCTTGAAGTATAAGAACCAACTGAAGAGGTTGGGGCTTCTTTTGCGGGTGATAAAACTGTTCTAAAGTTGACTGTAGTGGTGCTGTGTATCTCTGTGACTACTAAAACCCACTGGACTGTAGACTTTAAATAGGTGAGTTGTCTGAGCTTTTAAGCTCAATAGAGCTTAAAAGAAGATGGAAAAACAATTATAAAAGACATGCACATATACAGAACTGTGGGGAACTGTAAATTCACAGGTGTGTCTACTGCTTCCAGCTTAGCCTCATTTTCAGTGACTAGCGCCGTGCCCTGAGTTACTGTGCGCTGGGGTCGACCGGAGACACAGGGACCGGCAGAGACAGTGTGGGCACTGCTCCCTTTCAACAACGTCTCTAGATTTTACCAAATCAGCGGATGGCTCGACTAAACGCTAAAGAAAAAAATGGCTATCTGAAGAAAGTGGCAAGAGAATTCTCAAAGACCATATACTCGAGCAATACTCCAGAGAGTAATATTTTTTCTTAAGAACAAGTGACAGAGCTGGTATAAATAAGGCCATGAAATCTGTCTCCCTAAGTAAGAAATTCATCTTTTTCAGATGGAACAGTGAGTTACTTAATGACCTAAATGTCAAGTGTACAAAGATCCTGAGTTTTAGAGAAGACAGGAATATTCAATATAAAACCAAAAGTATTATAAGTAAAGTGAGCTGAATTATAAATATACAGACTTCTTACATCAAAGGTTTATACCTTATATTCTGCATATATTTGTAATGTATACAAGTATACAGTATATACAGATACAAAGTCTATTATTTACCTCCTTACTTATACATACACAGAGCCTCTTGCTTTCCCTGAACGCATTAGTTTTTTAACATTTTTTTTTGGTATTTTGTGGCTCACGTGATTCAGAATAAAGCAAAACATCCCAGACGTTTCTTAAGCACTGTCAAATCACTGGGCTAGGCAACAGAAATACTAGCATAATTTATATCCCACATATCTCCTAATAGCATTTTTAAAAGATAATATGAGCATTTACAATAACCTAGAATACAACAGCTAGAGAAAACCCAACACAGCTATTTACCTGCTCCCAACACTGCGGTAAAAGCTCAGCTTCAACACGTGTGGGTCCAACATGACGCGCAAACGCCACACAGCCCGTCAGTATCNAGCATTTACAATAACCTAGAATACAACAGCTAGAGAAAACCCAACACAGCTATTTACCTGCTCCCAACACTGCGGTAAAAGCTCAGCTTCAACACGTGTGGGTCCAACATGACGCGCAAACGCCACACAGCCCGTCAGTATCATCTGCCTGAAAGACAAAGTGAATGACTGTAGACTAGCATTTGCATTAGAAAGCATAACTAGGCCTAAGGGTTAAGAAGGATCAGCTCTAATTATCATGCAGTACAATTATTTTTGTATGATCAGATTTGACTTTTGACTTTTCCCAATGGATAGGCTGCCCCAAGGGAGTGAGTTTCTTAAGACCAATCCTTCCAGCAATGGCAACACCATTTGAGAGGTGTTGTGAAGAGATTCTCTACAGCTATAAAGCTGAATTCCTAAATTAACTTCCCACATATATAATACGTTGAGATTATGTTTAATGCTTCCACTTGTAATGAATTTCAGTTTCTAGTCACTAAAGCAAACTATGATTATTTTCCCAGTATTCCTATAACTCAGTTTCCCAGGTGGCGCAGTGGTTAAGAATCCACCTGCCAATTCAGCAGACCCAAATGGCACGGGTTCAATCCCTGAGTTGGGAACGTCCCCTGGAGGAGGAAATGGCAACCCAGTCCAATATTCTTGCCTGGAAAATTCCATGGACAGAGGAGCCTGGCAGGCTACAGTCCATGGGGTCACAAAGAGTCAGACACGACTGAGAAGACATATTTCTGCAATTAAAAACTATGATACTGTATTAGTAAAATGATACTTAAGTGAGAATTTTTGATACTGAACCCAAGATAACTGTGGTAGGCAGCTTCTGACATGAGTCCTAATGAGGTCTGTCTCCTGATATTCATGCCTATGTGTAATCCCATCTTGAGTGTAGACTGGACCCAAGGATTTGCTTCTAATGAACAGAATAATGGCCAAAGTGACGGGATGTCACTTATGAGATCAGGTTACAAAGGCCTGTGACAGCCATCTCTAGAGACAGTCTTTTCTGCCTTCTCAGCAGGCAGGCTCTGAAGACACTACCACGCTGGAAGGGTTTCAGCTGGTGAGAGACTGAAGGCAACTTCTGGCTGTAAGTCAGGGCAGGAGGAGCCAAGGGCCCCAGCCCAAAGATCCACGAGAGATGGAATCCTGCCAATGGCCAACCACGTGAGTGAGCTCAGAAGCAAATCCTTCCCCCGTGGGCCTTGAGGTGACTACAGCCACAGACAACACCTGGACCACAGCTTTATAAGAGACCCGGATGGACTGACTCCCGAAAATCATAATACAAGGGTTACTTTAAACCACTTTCTTTTGGGGTAATTTGTTATAAAACAATATATAAATAATTAATATGATAGTTTCATTTTATGATAGATTTATAATACAAAATTTTGAAAGATTCTTCACTTTTCAGAATGAAGGTACATTTAAAATGACTCTGAAAGTCAGAATGTTAAATTTTCTTTTCTTTTTTTCTTTGACTTCTGATTATCTATGACCTCAAAACCAGTAAAGCTTGATGGCAAAAAAAGCATGTTTTCCATAGATGTTTCAAAGTAGCCAACTTTAAGGAAAACCAAACCAGAAAGTTTAATTCATATCAACTATAAAAGCAGTTCTTCACTGCTGTTTCTTAAAATATTGTCAATTTAACTGAAAACTGAAGCGACTTTAGGTTTCTCAACAGTCTACCCAAGTCAATGACAACTGCTGTGTCAGGCTGAGGGGAACAGCGACAGGCAGTAAGCCTACGGGCGTAGGGGAACGCCGAGCCAGTATGTCTTCACGGCATACGGCAGCTTCCTTTCTCCATGCCCTGTGACTTTTATCTCTATGATTTCCCTTTATACCTATGTCACTGTCTTCTCTGATGGCTTCTCAACTTTTTTTTCTATTTGCTCCTACTTTAGGAAGGCAAATAAAGTGAATAAAAGAAAAATGGAAAAAGAAATTCCCAGGCTTTAAGACAGACATTTGGCTTCCCACTAAAAATTTCTTCATTTCTGATCATTTCTACCCCTACTAGTCTGTTAAAATAATGAGAAGTCATATACATAGATTTCAGAAATATTTGTAATTATAATAAATGAACTGTTGAAATTTAAGCATTTCAAACAAATATAAAAAGTATACACTTGTATAAGACCTTCATGTGAAATAACTTTAAATCATGAGTCACCATCACTATATTAAACATGTACAAATTTGTTAAAAAATACAAATTTGTTAAAAAAAAAATGTTAAGCCTCTCAAAATAAACTTCCTAGCAGAATCAAGTCACAATTCTAAAAAGTAGGTCAGTTTTGAAAGATACTTGAAAACAGAAAAGATCAGATGGCTACAGATTATTAATAACATTGGAATCAGACTCCTGTGATAGTAAAAATACTGTTTCTACTTGTGGGAAATCATAAATACTATTCCTACTTGTGAAATTATTTGATTGCTATTTGACACAATGGGGTTCCCTTGTGGCTCAGCTGGTAAAGNAATTCTAAAAAGTAGGTCAGTTTTGAAAGATACTTGAAAACAGAAAAGATCAGATGGCTACAGATTATTAATAACATTGGAATCAGACTCCTGTGATAGTAAAAATACTGTTTCTACTTGTGGGAAATCATAAATACTATTCCTACTTGTGAAATTATTTGATTGCTATTTGACACAATGGGGTTCCCCTGTGGCTCAGCTGGTAAAGAATCTACCTGCAATGCAGGAGATACGGGTTTGATCCTTGGGTTGGGAAGGTCCCCTGGAGAAGGGAAAGGCTACCCACTGCAGTATTCTGGCCTGGAGAAATTCCACGGACTATAGTTCCAATACTCTGGCCACCTGATGGAAAGAACTGACTCACTGGAAAAGACCTTCATGCTGGAAAAGACTGAAGGCGGGAGAAGGGGACGACAGAAGATGAGATGGTTGGATGGCATCACTGACCCGACGGACATAAGTTTCAGTGGACTCCGGGAGTTGGTGATGGACAGGGAGGCCTGGTGTGCTGCAGTCCGTGGGGTCACAAAGAGTAGGATAAGACTGAGCAAGTGAACTGACTCAACAGGTGGAAATGTGGTGTTAGTTATGGCTGCTAGCAAAGAATTACCAAAAATGCAATATAGCTAAGCATAAAACTGGACAGTCCTTGTGTAAGGACATAAGGAAGCTTGTGATGCAGTAAGTAAAGTAATAACTGATTATAGGTCAAACTTATGCTAATTTTAAAATTTTGCTTTATTTCTTATTCATATCAAATATAGTTAACAGTTTAGCTTATTTAAATAAATAACTTTATTTCTGAAAAGTGGAAGATCAGCTGTGAACATGGGTATTTAAATCCTGACGTGTCTTGACCTGAAGTCAGGCCGATAGGTAATTCTGGCCACCAGGTGGCAGCTGTTAGCTTTACATGCGGAGTCTGTAAAAACAGGCTAGGTAAATTGAGAGATTTTTGCCTTGCATTCTAAAAATGACAATGTAATAAGTAGTATTTAATTATTAAGTTTCCAAGATAGGGAATAGTATTTTCAAGGAGAAGATAAAATATTAATTTTCCTATATGCTGCTGCTGCTGCTGCTAAGTCACTTCAGTCGTGTCCGACTCTGTGCGACCCCATAGACAGCACCATCAAATTGTCCTCAGAAAAATTTCAGTTTGCAATGAATGGAACCTGATTGAATTTCCTTTACTTCTATTCAGCTAGCATGTAGATTAATCTTGACTGGATCCTGAAAAAAACATGTCTCTCTGCTTCCTCAGGTATATTTTAATAAGGGTAGGAAAGAGACACATGTTCACAGAGTTTAAAAGTCTACATGACTTTTTATTCTCATGGTGAGATTCCTTGTGTTTTAAATTTCGGGCTTGATTTGTCGTACGGTTCACTTTATGATTTCCAGCCATTCTTAGAAGAGGTAAAAACTGTAATAGACAAGAACTAAAATTATATCAAGCTGCCTCATCTTAATGTACAATTCTATTGTTTTGCGAAAGTATAAGCAAAAATCACCTGGTTATTAAGATGGAAAATCACACGTGGAGACATTTCAACAGCTCAGCCTTGTCCAGCTGGTGCTTAGTATTTTACCCTCCCCTAGGATACTCTGCTCACGTTCACACTTGAACAGCTTCTCCTCGTATTTAAAAGTCTCCTTTCTGAGGAGACACCTATCACGGTTGCCCGAGCAAAAAACCCACTCCCCTTTCTTCCAGAAGTCTCTCGGGTATGTGTCTTGTCCCCCTGCCCCACCACTCTCGTGCCCCTCACCACCCCCAAGTAGAACTCATTTTTCCACTNTTTTTGCCTTGCATTCTAAAAATGACAATGTAATAAGTAGTATTTAATTATTAAGTTTCCAAGATAGGGAATAGTATTTTCAAGGAGAAGATAAAATATTAATTTTCCTATATGCTGCTGCTGCTGCTGCTAAGTCACTTCAGTCGTGTCCGACTCTGTGCGACCCCATAGACAGCACCATCAAATTGTCCTCAGAAAAATTTCAGTTTGCAATGAATGGAACCTGATTGAATTTCCTTTACTTCTATTCAGCTAGCATGTAGATTAATCTTGACTGGATCCTGAAAAAAACATGTCTCTCTGCTTCCTCAGGTATATTTTAATAAGGGTAGGAAAGAGACACATGTTCACAGAGTTTAAAAGTCTACATGACTTTTTATTCTCATGGTGAGATTCCTTGTGTTTTAAATTTCGGGCTTGATTTGTCATACGGTTCACTTTATGATTTCCTGCCATTCTTAGAAGAGGTAAAAACTGTTAATAGTCAGACAAGAACTAAAATTATATCAAGCTGCCTCATCTTAATGTACAATTCTATTGTTTTGCAAAAGTATAAGCAAAAATCACCTGGTTATTAAGATGGAAAATCACACGTGGAGACATTTCAACAGCTCAGCCTTGTCCAGCTGGTGCTTAGTATTTTACCCTCCCCTAGGATACTCTGCTCACGTTCACACTTGAACAGCTTCTCCTCGTATTTAAAAGTCTCCTTTCTGAGGAGACACCTATCACGGTTGCCCGAGCAAAAAACCCACTCCCCTTTCTTCCAGAAGTCTCTCGGGTATGTGTCTTGTCCCCCTGCCCCACCACTCTCGTGCCCCTCACCACCCCCAAGTAGAGCTCATTTTTCCACTCAGGCATCCTTGATTGCGGGTGTTTGAATCAGGACTAACTGAAACACTACATCCCTCTGGCCATATAGAAGCTGCTTTACAGACAGCTTGGTGATGCAGACATTCCTGTAAAAGACTGTATTTCTGGTAACAGCTTGGCGATGCAGATGTTCCTATGTTGAATACTTTATTTCTGGTGAAGCCTAACTATTAAGAGGCCATGCTGTTTCTAGTTCATCTGTGGGGAAAGGGAAGCCTTTAGGAGTTCTCGGAAATCAGATGTGAAAGATAAAAGCGAAGACTTAATGGAATAATCAGCAGTCCAAAGATGACTAACACGGAAGCGCAGCAGTGCAGCGTGAATGCTGGCATGACCAGAAGGAGAGCACGGCTGGGCGCTGTGAGCAAGGCCAGCGCTTCCCTTATTATGAGAGACCCTAGAGAGGAGAGACTGCATTTAGGTCAGAAAGGCAATCCTGACGCCAGAGCAATCAAGAGCGAGTCAGCACTGTGCTGACCTCCCAGAGAAGCAGCCATAGTCACCTCTGCTCGTCGTCGGGCCTCTTGATCAGATTGAAGAGTATGTGGAGAAGCTGGTCCCTTTCCTTGGGCTCAGGGTGCAGGCAGGCTGTGCACAAGATGAGGGGGATCAACTCCTAGAGAGACATGAAGGTGGAAAAGGCCAAAGTAAAAACGCATCGCAGAATATTCTTTCCCCCCAAAAGTATTCATAAATGGAAGTTTTAGATGAAATAAACCTCAACACAGAGAGGAGCCAGTTTTTATTTTGTGAGGCTGATAATTCAAGAGGTGAACACAGTTATGGAGTGACTGTGCACATCACAATGTAATAAAGTAACTTACGACTGAACTAACCTTGTTTTCTTACCCAAACTTCCCAAGGGTCTACTACCTTTTACACTAAGTAACATTTTATCTTACTATAAGCTGATAGAGCAGTTTAAATTTTGAAAGTGCTTTTAAATAAAAACTTGCATTAGTTAACTGTATTTTAAAACCTAAAATGAAAACCAGAAAATAAAGATGACTCTTCATACTTCCATAGGCACAGCAGGACCAGAAATAATTAATAACTTTATGCCCTCAGCACCTAAGCTAGTGGCTAAGTAAAAAGACCATCTTCACAGATGCTGAATGCTCTCTGTAAAAGCATTTGTGGAAATGTTCTACTTTGAAATGAAAATTTTAAATAATATTTTGTTCCACTTTCAACATATAGAAGTAAATTTAGTATTTTCAAGGAAACAGATAAAAGTTTCTCTTTTACAAAGTATTTGTTAATTACAGTTTTTTCACATTTTAATTAAACTGAGGCAAAATTCTAAAATACATTTAAAAGATATTAATGTTTTTCACTTTTGAAGTAGATTTGAAAATCTAATGATATAAAAGTTAAAAAGTGATTTTTGGAGAGCAATCCTCTAAGTTATTTTGCAGATATTTTAAAGAAATCACTATGATATAATAAAAAGGGTAGAATGATTATTCTCATTTATTTTTCCCATCTACCTCCCGACCTACCAAAAAGTAATAGCAGATTTAAAATAGGAATTAATCACTATGGACTAATGCGTGGCTGGATGGCATCACTGACTCGATGAACGTGAGTCTGAGTGAACTCCAGGAGTTGGTGATGGACAGGGAGGCCTGGCGTGCTGCGATTCATGGGGTTGCAGAGTTGGACACGACTGAGCGACTGGACTGAACTGAATGCATGACACTTTAAAGAAAAGTCTACATTATTCTGAAGATGGTCCCTTAGAAACAGATGATGTGCTTTTAGAGGAGTTGAGTCTGAAACTAAGGCACGATTAGAAGTCCTTTCCATTATTTCTAACGTCTTACATATATTATCTTAAAATTATAACGACTTGGTATAAATCTAAATTCAAAGCACAAAGATGTAGACAAGAAGAGGAAAAACAAATCTGAGAAGCACAAGCAAATTTAAACTGAAGCCCTCATTCTGCCATCTCTCTATTCAGGTGCCTCTGTAGGTCTCAGGTTAGTGAGTGACTGACAAGCGGGGAAGATACTTCTGCGCTGGAGCGGTACAGTGTGTGTATGGATGGTTGTATTGCGATGTTTTCCAGCTATGCCTGCTGTGAGGCTTGATGGGTGAGGGTCATTAATGCCGAGGGCCCTCAGGGATCCCGCTGGGGCTGCTGGGGGCCCGTGACAGTAACAAGAGGGCCAGGGTGACACATGAGCAAATCCACTGAGGGTGAAGCTTAAGGGAGGAAAGGCAGTTATTCTAGAAAGCACTAACAGAAGGAGAAAATATTTTAATGTCTGAAAAATCAAAAAAGGCCCTAAATGTTTAACTTGCACTTTCCCCTCATGTCCCATGGGTTTTTTTCTCTCCCATGGGTTTTCTCGCTTTCTCCTAACCCTTCTTCCTGCTTCCCAATCATCTCCAAATATTCACTCTCACACTGTCTCACTCTACCCTCCTCCTACTGCATTACTCTTTAAAGAAATACAGTTATGAAGTGCAGGGGAGAGCGGCTCTAACTGCAAGTGCGTGCACACACCCTCTGTTTAAATACAGAGTAATAGTTTCTTTATCTCAAAAACAGGTTTGCCAAAATAACTGTGTTACTGTTTGCTTTTTGTGCCTTAGATTTTCTTTTCCTTTTTTCTTTTTTTTAAACCATGAGGCTTAGAGACTCTTAATCAAAGAGGAATTTCATGCTATAGGTTACTGTAATGAATCTTTTAACTGGAATGTAGCTACAGATATGCCAAACCAAGAACGCTAAACTCGGAGTCTGAAGAGCTCCTGTCTCAAAACTCCTAAGTACCAAAGAACCCAATGAAAACTGTGAACCTCTCTGAGTTTTTGTTTCCTCAACAGAAACATACAGGAATTAAGCTGAGTACAGAAATTAAAAATACATATATTTAGTCATTTTCGATTCTATTGCTAATGAGATTGTTAATTTTCCTTTCTGAGATCAAAGCTGGCCTCAAAACCCTTCTCAACACAGCAGCCATTACCGACCAATCCAAATGGACACATAGGAAAGGAAAAAAAAATATTTGTCAATCCTTGTCTCCTTGAACTCTAAAATTCTGTGAATTTAGGACTTTATAGAGAAACATTCAATCACAGTTAGTGATAATTCACTCTGCCACCTGTTTTATTTCTTGCTAAAATAGCAAATGTGGGAGGTCAGTGCCAATATACTTTGGCTGATACTCTATGCCAAGGAGAACTGGTACCTCCTGGCACCGTGATGGGAACGGCAGTTATGAAGTGTGCCATATGTCTTCCTCTTCCTGAGCATTGCCGAGCTGAGAAGAGGTCCAGAAGGTGATGGCAGGAAAAAGTGGAAGCTGTAGTCTGTTTGTGACACAGCCATCAGGACTTTAATTGCTAAATTATGACCAGCTTCAAATATCCTAATTTCCTCTTCCTCTATCATTCATTTAATCACAACTTGTATTTATACCACTTTGCAAGTAACGAATTCTGTAAGTACGTTACCTGCTATGCCATATATCTCACTTCTTGCAAATTCACCTTTGCAAGCCTCTGATATAAGAGTCTATCCACAGGACTCTCTAGGGTTTTCACACTACAGGTGACCCTTAAACAGCACAGGTCTGAACTGTGCTGTGGGCCTACTTATATGGAGTGTGTGTGCTTAGTCGCTTAGTTGTGTCCGACTCTTTGCAACCCCACAGGCTATAGCCCGCCAGGCTTCCTTGTCCATGGGAATTCTCCAGGTAAGAATACCGGAGTGGGTTGCCATGCTCTCCTCCAAGGGATCTTCCCAACCCAGGGATCAAACCCACGTCTCCTGCATTGCAGGCGGATTCTTCTCTGAGCCACCAGGAAAGCCCAAGAATGCTGGAGTGCATAGCCTATCCCTTCTTCAGGGGGCCTTCNGAATTCTCCAGGCAAGAATACCGGAGTGGGTTGCCATGCTCTCCTCCAAGGGATCTTCCCAACCCAGGGATCAAACCCACGTCTCCTGCATTGCAGGCGGATTCTTCTCTGAGCCACCAGGAAAGCCCAAGAATGCTGGAGTGCATAGCCTATCCCTTCTTCAGGGGGCCTTCCCAACCCAGGAATTGAACCAGGGTCTCCTTCATTGCCAGTGGATTCTTTACCAGCTGAGCTACAAGGGAAGCCACTCACATGCAGATTTTACCCCTTAAATGTGCTGCGTCACTACGTGGATCTGTGGTCAGCTATTCAGATAGTTCCACTTGGACACTGAGCTGTGCGTGGTCAGCACACATAAGCTGTACCCTGTTCAAGGAAGGGTCAAGGGTGTGCATAAAGGTATAGATTTGAATCAATATTTTCCCACTGGTATCATCATCTCCAACTGAAGAAATCTAGTGTTTAAAATAGTTTCCTCATGATTCTAAATAAAATATTTAAAAACTGGTGTCTAGATTTTCAGAAGAAAATGTGATAGTGGTTTTAAAAATGTCTTTCAATAATAACCATGGCAAAATAATAAAGCTTTGATAAACACGATATACAAAAGGAATCCCTTGCCTACCCAGCATAAAAACGTTACTGAGTCCATATTTCAAGGCAACAGACATTTTAAATATTTTCAAACATGCTTTATCAGTTAACGTGTACTGAAGTGAAATCTAAAACTGATCTCCTACTGATCATTAGAGAGGAAATCAGTGTAGCAATCCTATTACAGAAGGTATTCCAGTAGTTTCTTACCACAGACACTGGGAAAGATATTTCTAAGGCCTTTAGAATTCATTAATCTAAAAGACTCGGTAATCTGTACTTTACTCAAGTAAATGAGTTTTCCCTCAACTGGTTTGACTTCTGGCATTTTGACAACACTAGTTCTTTACATATGAAGGACCTCCCACCCTTCCTATGAGATTTTGTACATAATTAAACAAGAAAGGTTTCCAGTATTTTTCTTTCAGTTTTATAAGCAAAACAAAATAAATTCTAATGATAATAAAGAAATCATTTTCAAGGTAGTAAATGTCTTCAGAGATGATTACATTTGATTTAATGAATACTTTTACTTGACTTTCTTAGTCTTTAAAGATTAGTATGTGTTCAGACTACAAAAATAAAAGAAAAATAGTACCTGAACAGGATGTGAGTGATCAGATGTTAAAGGGAAAAGAAATGAAGTAGTAAATGAGATCAGGCACAATTTAAAATTTAAAAAAATATGGGAATGTTGACATGATAATGACTCCAGGATCTGAAAGGAATCTAAAACACAAAAGGAGGAGCTGCACCCAGATCAGAGGCCAGTGAGGGAACGTTTGAGCGCTTCAGGTCAGGAAGCAAGACTCTACAGTTCTAGGAAGGCGACATCAGTCCAGTTAATACAGGTCACCACTTGTCTTCACTATTCCACTGAAAATATTTCCTATAATCTAAGCTTCGGAAAAATTTTAGATGGCTGTTACTAAATTTTTTTCATCTAGTCTTCTGCCTAGGAATTAAGCAATAATGAATTACAATTTAAATTCAAATACTGATAAGTATACACCCTTTGATTTGGATTTTCAGTTGAAATTTGTCATGATGTTGGTAGTAACATACATAGAAAAAAAAATTACAAAGACTTATATAACGAAAAGACAAGATTACTCACCTCTGGAAAAGTTTTATACTTCAAGGGCTGCTACCTATTCTTAGAATTATTAACATCTATAATTCCCAGGTCTCAGCCTTTAGGAAGCTTAACTGAAATACTTAAGTGACTTTTAAACTCTGACACTGCTAAAGAGCATGTGATTTACTCTGCAAATGACAAGACACACACACACACCCACACACACCCACACACACCCACACCCACACCCACACCCACACACACACACAGAGCACGGGTGCAGAAGCGGCCGAGCCTGCGCCTCCGCCCCNACACACACACACACACACACACACACACACACACACACACACACACACACACACACACACACACACACACACACACACACACACACACACACACACACACACACACAGAGAGCATGGGTGCAGAAGCGGCCGAGCCTGCGCCTCCGCCCCTACCGCTCCGCCGCTCTCACGCTAACAGCTTGCCACAGAGCAACCACAGACGGTGAGGTAAGAGAGTACAGTTTGGCTCCTTAGAAGACGAACAAGTCTTTAGAGGACCTAGCTAATTTTTAAGGCTTTTAGGGAACTGGTGTTCTCCTTTATCTTTTTTCTTTTTATAGCTTTAATGATATCCATTTCACACAACACACTCTAAAACAACCAATGAGTCAAAGAAATCACTAAGGAAATGAAAATACTTTGAGATAGATGAAAAGCAGAACATCCCAAAGCATGCGAGGTGCAGCGTAAGCGGACACAGAGGGAAGCCTATGGCCACAGTCACCCGCACTCAACAAACCGAGTCCAATTCAACAGCCCTGCCGCCCAAAGGAGGCTAAACTAAAGGCCAGCAGAGAGAAGAAAACGATGAAGGTCACAGCAGAGCTCAGTGAGACGTGGGACCGCAAGAGACCCCGAGTCAGCAACATCAGAAGCTGGCTCTTTGAAAGGATCAATACAATTGACAATTTTTACCTTGACTGACTAAGAGAAAAATGGAGAAGACGCAAATAACTAGAATCAGAAATAAAGGAGAGGCCATTAGTAACAAACTTAAAAAAATCAAAAGGATTGTAGGTGAATACCATAAACAAGTTCGACAATCAATAAATGCACTAACTCCTAGATTCACATAAATGACCAAGACTGATACAAGAAGAGACGGAAAACCAAAGCAGACCTTACAGGCAGGCAGACTGGATCAACAACTAAAAGCCTCTAGAATCAGACGACTTTGCTTGCGAATTCTAAAACACATTTAAAGAATTGTTAATAGTGCTCGTACTCAACTCTTTGAAAGAACAGAAAAGGAGGAACAATTCTTAACACATTCTGCGTGCAAATACTATAAAGAATTTCCTGTTCATAAAATACAAGAGTTAATACTGTTTGAATGTCAGTATTCCTCAAAGTGATCCACAGAGTCAGTGCAATTCCTGTCAAAATGCAAATGGTTTTTATGGTAGAGACCAAAACTGAGCATGTGGAACCAAAAGGGGCCCTAAAAGGCTAAATGACATTGTGAAGAGAGCAAATCTGGAAGACTCATACTTTCTAATCTCAAAACTTACAGTAATCAAAATAGAGTGGAACAGGCATAAAGATAAACATAAAGACCCAAGATACAGAATTGACAGTACAGAAATGAATCCAACATCTACATCAAACTGACTCTGACACAGGTGCCATGACCACTCAATAAAGGAACAACTGTCTCTTCAGCAAATGGTGCTGGGACACCTGGGCGACTCCATGAACAGAACACAGCTCTGAACTCCTGCCTCACTCCATGCATTAACAAAAAACAAAGCAAAGACATGGACCAATCACCTAAACAGAAGCGCCAAAGGTACAGAACTGCTAGAAGAAACCATAGGGGTAAGCCTTTCTGACTTCAGCTTTGGCAACGGATTCTTCGATGGATACCAAAAACATCAGCAACCAAAGAAAAATATAGAGAAATCAGATTTCACAGAAATGAAAAACATCTGTCCACTTAAGGACAACATCAACTATAGGATGGAAGAAAGCACTTGCAAACATATATGAGGTCAGAGTTTAATATCCAGAGTTGTAAGAACTCTTACACTTCAAAAACAAACACTCCACTGACAATACGGGCAAAGGACTCACTAAAATCTACTGCATGAGAGGCGACAGCTCAGGGACAGGGGAGTAAGAGCTCCTGTGGTGCATCTTTGCATGTTCAAAAGATGTGAACCATGAATATGCATTATTTAATCAAACCTTATATTCTGCTTTTAATGTTTTTTTTTTAAATTATCTAGGATATTCCTATGATCAATCATACAAACGGACATTTTAACTGTAGTCACACATCAATAAAGAGGCTTATACTGATAAAAGAACACAAAACACTTGAGAAATAAGAAAAAACAAAAATATTAATTCTTAAAGCATAAGACCTTTTAAAAAACACAAATTTATGGAACTAGGGTAAAATATTGAATACAAGTAATCCAATATCAAAGGATAAAATCAAATAAAAGTTTTGTGCTTTTATGCCCTGGGATTAGTTTCAAAGAAAGGCAAGATAAACCTCATCATTTGCCAATTTAATTTTGAGGGAATACAACTCTGGTATATTAAAAATGGTAAATTTTCCAGTAAAACAAAATATGATACAAATAAGTAAACAAAGTGATTAATTCTTCATGAAATTATAAGTATAAAAATATTTTTATATATAAAAAACTTAAAAGCAACCAGAAAAGTAAACATCATACCACAAATAAAATATACATGTATATATAAATATATGCTTACATATATATTTATATATATATCTGATTACTGATGATGCAAATTTATAAAAACTTCATGCAGTACAATCAGAGTTTAGTGGTAGAGTTTTTTATGATTAAAAAAAGGGAAAATAAAAGTTAAAGCTTAAACTGCATCTCATGACGATTAGGTTTCTAGGCTATTTTAAAGACTGTCTTAAGGAAACACAGTAAGAGGGATGCAAACGTTAATGCGCTGCACAGATTATGCTACAAGCTGGAAAGGAAAGAAGCTCAGACACCATTCTGCCAGGCAGAACTGCACAACAATCTGAAATTGGACACTGATCCTTCAAGACAGAGAATTTTCATACTTCTTAATATTCACCACTATTCTTAAATGTTAGGTAAAATAAAACCATCAGTAAGAAAACAGTCATGCTTATCATTTTTAAATTAAAAATACCTACAGGTATAAAAATTATTAAAGCTCTACATATACATTTTCTTGAGGATCAGTACAAATTTCTTGTGCTAAATGGATAATTAAGGATAAGCTCTCATATGGCTTTTGCCAATGCATTCTGTACCTATCATACTGTAGGTCCCATGAATTATGATTAAAACCAGTGGTAAAGATTAAGAGGATAACAAAAGAAAACTTGCAGGATACGTTCGATAATATTCTTAACCTATTTAAAAATCTGTGAATTGCAAATTGACTTCATAAATTGAATAATTCAAAACTTGTTTGCAAATAAATTATTCACTATTTAAATGAGATTACAAATAATTTTTCCTTAATCTTTTAATGGTGAAATATAACTCTAAAAATACTTTCTACAGTATTTATGGCTTATAACATAGGCAATGTGTACCAAAATAAATCTGCTACTCTACTTTAGACATTTAAAGCATCTGTCAATAACAGGTTAGCTACAAGAAAAAGGAAAAAGATACTCTCAAGAGTTATTGCAGACAATATTATAACTATCCTATTCTAAGACAAGTCTACCTACTGCCAAACAAATACAATAAAACTAACGTTAATAAGAGGTAACTACAAGTACATTTAAGACAAGAGTTATATTATTAGTCCCTATTAATGTTCAATTCCAAGACTGTCTATTTCTGTAGGCAAGTCACGCATATCGTATCAAGAGAGATGAAATAAATCAGTTAACTGGTAATGCAGAGAATGGACAGGTTCATGGCACATAAATGGACCTACAGTAATAGTTAGTGTTGCAGAAGCTGATGATGCTTTGAGCAAAACTGGAAACGTGAAGACCATGCAGTTTCACTGAACTCACCTGACAGAGGTGTAAAACCATTCTCTAGGAGCAGAGATGCATGCACAAAAGTAAGAACATGATTGCAAGTAATAGACTTTAACAAAATGAAAATATAACACTAAGCTTCAAAGTGACGGAAAATGGACGACACGATGGTCTAGGGGGACAGTGCTCCTCGGGGCCTCACCTCTCTCTTGGCCAGCAGCACGTTAGGCACGATGTGCGGCAGGCAGCGCCCCAGCATCAGCGTGACGCCCGCCTCACTGTCTGCGATCCGGGACACCTGCAAGACCACAGGGTTAGTCAGGGCCGGCACCGCAGGGCTGCTGCGCGCGGCGCGGCTGCAAGGGCGCGCTCTGGACCCTGTCACTTCTGTTTCCAACACACACTCCAAAGGACAATTTATGAGGAGGAGGAAAACAGAAGCAAGAACCACCTGAGATTCCACAGAGGACAAACATTTTTGTAGACCAGAAATGGACTTAGAACACTAGTAAGAAGCAGGGAGCAGACAGGGAGGCTTACTAGGCTTCCGTTCTGGGAACAAACAGCAATAACACAGGACTGGGGCAGCCTCAATGGCTTCTAATCTTTGTTTTTTGGGGAAAAGTACCCACAAAGTCACGATCTTTGGCTAAGGTGAAAGAGTAGTTTGTACAATGAAAATGCATGCAAGGGGAAGTCCACGGGGGCTGCCCCAGTCTTAGAATGAGAACTGCCAGACTGCATCCAAACCATTCTCTAGCTCTGCCAGGTTCTCAACGGCACTGTGGGACAGAAGCCCAGGGGAGGTGAAGCAGAATCAACCACTAGAAATGTATATGAATAGAAAGGGAGAAGTGCAAAGAAAGGAGGAAAAAATACCCTTTTAAGGTAAGCCTGCAACAACAGTCACAAAGGACTTGATGAAAAGAAATCTGAGAGCCAATTTACTCTGTAATCAGACAATCAATCCTAGAGAAATTAAAAATGGAGTAATCTAAAAATAACTGAAGTTNAAACTAACGTTAATAAGAGGTAACTACAAGTACATTTAAGACAAGAGTTATATTATTAGTCCCTATTAATGTTCAATTCCAAGACTGTCTATTTCTGTAGGCAAGTCACGCATATCGTATCAAGAGAGATGAAATAAATCAGTTAACTGGTAATGCAGAGAATGGACAGGTTCATGGCACATAAATGGACCTACAGTAATAGTTAGTGTTGCAGAAGCTGATGATGCTTTGAGCAAAACTGGAAACGTGAAGACCATGCAGTTTCACTGAACTCACCTGACAGAGGTGTAAAACCATTCTCTAGGAGCAGAGATGCATGCACAAAAGTAAGAACATGATTGCAAGTAATAGACTTTAACAAAATGAAAATATAACACTAAGCTTCAAAGTGACGGAAAATGGACGACACGATGGTCTAGGGGGACAGTGCTCCTCGGGGCCTCACCTCTCTCTTGGCCAGCAGCACGTTAGGCACGATGTGCGGCAGGCAGCGCCCCAGCATCAGCGTGACGCCCGCCTCACTGTCTGCGATCCGGGACACCTGCAAGACCACAGGGTTAGTCAGGGCCGGCACCGCAGGGCTGCTGCGCGCGGCGCGGCTGCAGGGCCGCACTCTGGACCCTGTCACTTCTGTTTCCAACACACACTCCAAAGGACAATTTATGAGGAGGAGGAAAACAGAAGCAAGAACCACCTGAGATTCCACAGAGGACAAACATTTTTGTAGACCAGAAATGGACTTAGAACACTAGTAAGAAGCAGGGAGCAGACAGGGAGGCTTACTAGGCTTCCGTTCTGGGAACAAACAGCAATAACACAGGACTGGGGCAGCCTCAATGGCTTCTAATCTTTGTTTTTTGGGGAAAAGTACCCACAAAGTCACGATCTTTGGCTAAGGTGAAAGAGTAGTTTGTACAATGAAAATGCATGCAAGGGGAAGTCCACGGGGGCTGCCCCAGTCTTAGAATGAGAACTGCCAGACTGCATCCAAACCATTCTCTAGCTCTGCCAGGTTCTCAACGGCACTGTGGGACAGAAGCCCAGGGGAGGTGAAGCAGAATCAACCACTAGAAATGTATATGAATAGAAAGGGAGAAGTGCAAAGAAAGGAGGAAAAAATACCCTTTTAAGGTAAGCCTGCAACAACAGTCACAAAGGACTTGATGAAAAGAAATCTGAGAGCCAATTTACTCTGTAATCAGACAATCAATCCTAGAGAAATTAAAAATGGAGTAATCTAAAAATAACTGAAGTTATAAATCATATATACATCTGACTTGGTTTTCTAAATTATACCATAAAGAGGCATATAATTGTAGTTTGGTAGACATAAATTAAAACTAGACTGTCAAGAGTCACTTTCATATTAAACAGAGCTTTAATCCAAAGAAACAAATAACTACTTTTCTTGAAAGCAGAAAACTTTGGATTTCTTAGATTTTTACTTGAAACAGAGTTGTAGTACAATTATTTTTTGGGTAAAATGCTAAGAAGAAAAACGGAATGTTTTAAGAAAGTTGCAGGAATCTGGTGTAACTTACCTCTGATCCTAAACGACTATCTGCTGACATCCGACAGAAAGAGAGCAGTGCTTGATGGAAAGCAGGAGACAGCTTCCTAGAAGAAAACACAGAATGAAAACGGGGCAATGCCCAACAGTTAAACGGGCGTTTAAGGAGAAAGTAAGCTGCAGACTGTAATTCCCACCATTACATGAATCCTGCCCCACACATGCTTGAATTTCTTAGCCACAAAAGATTTAAGGTCACTTCACTGGAGAATCATACAGGGAAAAAGGAATAGCAATAGCTGCTGAGCTTAAAAGAGCTTGGTATTATGTGAATGAATGTCTCATAAATGTTAATAGATTAAACTGAAGTTGTATCTAAAACCAGCTTGAACATCTGGAAGTTGACGGTTCATGTATTGTTTAAGCCTGGCTTGGAGAATTTTGAGCATTACTTTACTAGCATGTGAGATGAGTGCAATTGTCCGGTAGTTTGAACATTCTTTGGCATTGCCTTTCTTAGGGACTGGAATGAAAACTGACCTTTTCCAGTCCTGCGGCCACTGCTGAGTTTTCCAAATTTGCTGGCATATTGAGTGCAGCACTTTCACAGCATCATCTTTCAGGATTTGAAACAGCTCAACTGGAATTCCATCACCTCCACTAGCTTTGTTCATAGTGATGCTTCCTAAGGTCCACTTGACTTCACATTCCAGGATGTCTGGCTCTAGGTGAGTGATCACACCATCCTGATCATCTGGGTCATGAAGATCTTTTTTGTACAGTTCTTCCGTGTATTCTTGCCACCTCTTCTTAATATTTTCTGCTTCTGTTAGA
>SJYW01035164.1:16626-29535 GCA_006410735.1 Raphicerus campestris | reverse complement strand
AGGGTGCTTTCTTTTTCTCATTGCCATGGGCCACTCTCCTCCCTTTGATGCTTGGTACAAAAATCAGGATGAATTCCTCCCCCTCCCCACCTTTTCCTAGCATTCGCCTCTTCCTGCCTCTCCACAACCACCTTTCTAGGATGGAGACAGTTCGTCATGTGGTCGAGAACACAAGTCCCAGGAGAAGACTCACCCAGCCCCATGTCCTTTTCCATTACAACCCCCTCCCTCTTCCTGTTCGGTGCTTCCTGTTTCCCATTTGCTCAGTCTTGCTTGGGTGCTGCTGATTTACCTTCTTGTTCATAGTTGATGAGGAGAAATAAAACGTGCCCACTGCCAAGCCCTTGTTTTTCCAATGCCACTTGTCGTGCTCCCCTCCATTCTCTATTGACTCACCATTAGGTGATCGCCTTATCTCATGCTAATAGTTTTATCCACTGAAAATAGACAGAAGCCCAGGCACTTTCTTTTGCCTAAATTTAGAGAAGCAAATAAATAAATAAAGAGAAGTCTGAAAAATCTGAAACCTTTGGAGCCAAATTCCCTGTCCCTGTTTGCTATGTAAAGTATGGCTCATTTCTTTGATCTTGAGTAATAATAATTCTGAGGAGTTATACTGTTTTCATATGCTTCAAAGCTGTGTCAAAGTTTTGCTGCTTAAGGGTACTTCTTTATTCTGTTGGCTCTTGGGTACCAAGATGACAGGTCTTCTGTATGAGGTGGAAGCTTTTTTAAGTCGTAGCCTTCAGCAAAACATCAAATTACCAAATCCGGGGTAAGATACTTCTACCCAAATGCCTTTCCTGTAGATATATTATACTCTATATATTAAATACTTTAGTGTTACACGCTACATTTTATGTGCAATAGAAAGTGATGGTTTGAGGTAGCCTTGGGGGGACTTTTTTTCCACAAGCAGAAAAAGCTAGTATATACCGTATCAAGTATGGTTTTTACAGGACTTTCTGCCCGAAGGCCTTTGTAAATAAGTAATGATCAACAGATTGGCTGTGGGTTTTTGAAAAGCATGCCTGTGTCAGTTTGCATGATGGGGGAGAATTTTCAAAGTGGGTCTTGCTTTCATTGCCTGTCGGAGAGGGGCTGAGGGAGGCAGTCATCCCGGGCTGGGGCTGTCTGCTCTGCGGTGCATCAGAATTGCTAAACGTGGGTCAGGCGGTGAGCTGGAACTTGCCGAGCTGCAGAGCTCAGGTCTCTGGTGTTGCTGCCTTTGGGCTGCTGCTGTGGCTGTGGCTGCTGTTACTGGAGCTCTTTACCCCGCCAGCCCACGATGACCTCGACCGGTGCTCAGCTGGAACGGGCTGTCCCATGACAAGTCAGAAAGCCTTAGACATTCCTCTCCTTGACTTTCTGTGTTCCCGGGTACTTTACAGAGTCAAGATGGGAGTCTGTCTGTGGAGACGCCATAGACTCTGTGGAGCCCTGTTGCCCTTCATTTCCAGGGTAGGAATGAAGAGCCTGTGGGTGGTTTGGTTTGAATCCCCGACTCTGGCCATGAGGTTGCCAGGGCTTATTTTTTTCTAGCTTCATCTTGCTGATTGACAGGAAACAGAGTCCCCCTACCCTCTACCACATCTGCAAACACTCCCTATCTACTCTACAAGAGATGGGACTCGCAGGTCCTATTCCTTATGACCCAAAACATCCATAAAGGAGGCTAATGACTCATTTGAAGTGGGTGTTTCGACATGAGTTTGTGGCTTGCTGCTTGAGCAGAATCAATCATTCTGAATGCGGGCAGGTTTTAGTGGCCTATGGGCAGTGATAGGAAACTTTCCGAGAGAAACTGGAGAGCCCAGAATGAGCCAGGCTGGGCTCTAATTTACACTGTGGCCTCTGCAAATAAAACAGACTCCTGCGTGAGGGGTCCTTGCAAGCCATCTGCCAGCAGGAACTGCAGCAGGAACTCCGTACTAATGGTCTTTGTCTCCTCTTTGTCCCGGTGGCAGGCCTACCCTGGCTTCTGAGTGTCGCTTCACCCTCTGCACCATCATTAGATGAGCTGCCTTGCTCGGTGTGTCTGGATCCTGAGGCAGTATATTCAGTTACCCTGACACAGAAAACAGCCCTCACAACCAGACTGAGCCAACGGCAAGCCTCTGTGCTCCAAGTCAGGGGTCTGTGTGTCCTGATAGAGACCTTTGGCTTCAGATCCCGCAAGGGAGCAGACTGAGGAGGTGACCGGGGCCCTGTTATTCTTCTCCCTGTTGATCTCTTAACATGGAATGGTTTAAGGAGCCTCTCCTAGCTTCCCTCTAAAATCGCCAAGCACCTGTTGCCCAGTTTTCCTTACTCAGTGGGTATGTGCCCTATAAGGAAAGCTGTGTCTTCCTTCCATTTAAGGCTCTAGAGCAAAGCGCTTTGTCTCTGAATAACCAAGTCAAGGGTTCTTAATTAGTAAGGAATCTAGTAAGTAATCTTACTCTAGTATTGGGAAGACATGAACCGATATGGTTTAGTTTCCAAACCCATTTCATTCAATGCTTCACTCCTGCACCTGCTGGAGGGAACAGGGTAGTGCTCAGGCCATTGCAAGTGGCTAGATGTGGCTGGAGAAAGAGATTCTTAGAGTTGAAAATATGAGAATGTTCTGGCTTCATTAGGGTGCTGCCAGATCCCATTAGGGCTTCCCAGGTAAAGCTGGTGGTAAAGAATCCCCCTTCCAATGTAAAAGATACAAGAGACAGAGGTTCAATCCCTGGGTCAGGAAGATCTCCTGGAAGAGAGCAAGCCAACCCACTCCAGTATTCTTGCCTGGAGAATCCCCAGGGATAGAGGATGGTGGGCTACAGCCCATAAGGTAGCAAAGAGTCGGACACAACTGAAGCGACTTAGCATGTACACAGACCCATTGACTGTTCAATGAAATCTATCTAGAAAGACTTTCTAGGGAAAAATAAAAAGCTCATTGGACACCATTTTGACTACAGTTGAAGGAGATTCTTGGAGTCTCTGAATTCCAGCCCCGTTTACTATCACATTCAGTTTATTTCATGACCACCTTCAAGTGGTTGCCTTCACGGATGCTTTTTGACTATTGAGAAGATATCTCCAGTGGATAGACCGGTATGGGGAAAATGCCCTGGCTCCTTTGCTCTGTTCTCATCTGCACCCCCAAAGGTTATGCCTTTTAGCTGCCCACTTCTATTTCCTTTCTCAGATTAATTTTTATCTGGGAATGGTTTAGAGAGAATCTGCTGTACTCAAGATGTTGTAGGTCTTTGAGAGTATGGAAATAAAGTGGATTATAGTCTTCAGATTATATGGATTTAGTGAAGTGAGTGAAAGTCACTCAGTGACTGACTCTGTGACCCCATGGACTATACATACAGTCCATGGAATTCTCCAGGCCAGAATACTGGAGTGGGTAGCCTTTCCTTTCTCCAGGGGAATCTTCCCAACTCAGGGATCAAACTCAGGCCTGTGTCTTCAAAAGGCTCATGGTTTAATGTGGGAGATAGACAAGAATATAATGCAAAATAAAATAAGGCAGGGTGGCGACCTACCAACATAGGCTGTGAGAATAGAGAGAGTCCTCATAGCCTGTAGTTTGGGAGGCTGAGCCTGGGCTGTGAAGGACGAGGAGAACTCTTGACTAATAGCTCTCCCCACCCTGTCCACTGTTTACCAGGTGCCAGGCATCATTTCTAGAGCATTATGCCTGTTATTTCACGGAATCATAACTACATAAGGAGGGACCACTGTTTCATCTTATGGATAAGGAAATTGAATCACAGAGATATAAAGAGTAGTAAATCTAGTAAGTCTTATCTAATTGGGAAGATATGAACCTAAATGGTTTAGTTTCCAAATCCATGTTATTTACTGCTTCACTCCTGCACCTGCTAGAAGCAAAAGGGTAGTGCTTAGGCCATTGCAAGTGGCTGGAGAAAGAGGTTCTTAGAGCTGACAGTATGAGAGTGTTCTGGCACTTAGTCATGAAGGCCTTTCCTGTCGTAGGCTAGAACCTTGTGCGTTTTTGAGGAAGCGGTACCCTAACTTGTGTTTTGAGAGGATCACTGATGATGGTATAAGGAAGGGTTTAGAAGCCTGCATCTGGGCCTTCTGGAGGCACATGATACATACATTCAGAGGTGTGAGGGAAGGTTTATCCCCACCTTGGCCTCTGCCAAAGTCCTTTGGGTACCAAATCATTCAGGGTCTGCTGTCGAACCGTGGGCCAGATGTGGTCTAAACAATCTTCCCAAAAAGGACATATAGCATTCCCGACATCAGTTACACCACTTCCCTCAGGTGCTGGGGAACTTGGGATAAGACCATGGGCCCTGAGGATCTACCAGGGTGTGTTAAGTAGACACTTTCCACAAAGAGATAGCCCCCAGCCAGGCTAGTGGGGATAAATGACAATGCCCCAGAGATAAATTGAACACTGTGAAAGGAGCTTCATATCCTAAGACCCAGGAAACATGAGCAGTTTGTTTTCTGAATGAAAGTGGAAATATGATTGGAGAAAAACAGATTATCCTCCTTGTGGGCACTAACTGATCATTAAGTGAAATAAACTCATCTGCTTGTTAAGTTCCATCCCCTCCCTTTTGATTCATACCTCTCACTGGGACTTTTTTGTTAGGATTGCCAGCTTGAAAAGTTTTAGTAATAGAAAATGGCAGTGTGGCCTGAGTCCACTCAGAGTTGGAGACAGAATGCCATTCTCACAATTCCGTCCACTGGGCAGAATGAAGAAGGAAAGCTAGGGCAGCTTAGCTGAGTAAATTCACTCTTAATGCACAAACAAATCACAAGTGACAGGCCCCCACAGAACTGGAGAGGAAAGAAATGATGAGTCTCATCATCCCACGGCTGGGGTGGGTTGGACACAGCTCCCTGGACACAGAGCATGCATAGCAAAGGGTCATTATCCTATCCCCTCGTTTCAAGAGCATCTTGCCCACTCTCGTCCAGGACTGAAGAACATGTCAGATCTCCTTGCTTGTCTCCCAGACATAAAGGCACTAATTTCCTTCTTCCTCTGAGAACAGTGGCTGCCTAGCAAGAGATGACATACTCAGGAGCAACAGTTCTTGACTGCTTATTTGTTGGATAGGGGAAAAAAAGTGCAAGTAGAGATACAGAAAGTGTGGCCATAGTGGCCTGAAGGTTTTCTCAAGGTGGCTCCCAGGATGCCTGTCTGGTGGGATTTGGGGGTCGGGGTAGGGGCAGCCGTGTCTCAAGAGAGATGAGTATTATCCAGGATGGTGGAGGCAATGGTGAAGGAGGAGTTAAGGTTGGAGCCAGAATCCCAAAGTCAGGATCCTTGCAACATAGCAGGAAATAGAACCCACCCAGAAATAAAATGTACCCAAGAATGAGGCAGATCCATTGAGTTAGAACCATTTATGGTACTGAAAACCCAAGTATGGGCCCTTTAGAGGAGACCACCTGAGACCCCCTCCAGTCTTCTCTGATTGGTGCAGCCAGAGATGCGTGTGTGTGGCCTGCTGCTCCTGAATGTGGCTTTGAAGGACTTAGTCAATACCTGCCAGGTTGCTTTCTGTGGAGTGGAAGTGATGGAAACCAAGGAGGGTAAAAAATGGAAATATATGTTGTACTTAATAAAAATGAATATTTCATCTATTTTTTTATGCTTATTTACCGATTAGCTCTTGGAGAGAGAGGTCAGCAAGAGAGAGTCACTTGCATCTGGGTTAGACATTTCCGTCAAATGTTGACACAACCCCTAAAGTTCCAGAGAGTCACAGAAAGAGAGTCAGAGCTGGTGACTTGGATTTGCTTTTGTCCCCAAATGTGCATTCTCCATTTGAAAAGCAGGGGCTAGTGTGAAGCATGTGAGGTATCTCCTTCAACTCTGCACTGACGCCCCTCCATGGTCCCACTCTGGTCCTGTCCTTGTTGAATAGGACTATAACCTTTCAGTCTGTATGTTCCAAATAGATGTTAACTATGATAGGATCGACTCGAACCACAAAGCCTGTCCATCTGGGTGAAACTTGACAACAATGATCCTTAAACTTTAGCATGCATCAGAGGGATATACAGCACCTTGTTAAGACAGAGTAAGTCTGGGCTTCACTGGAGAACGGCATTTCTTCAAAGCTCCCAGGTGATGCTGAGGCAGCTGGTGTGGGGCCACAGTTTGAGAACTGCTCCTTACATGAATCAGAGCAGTGGGAGAAACTTCATGTGATGGGGCCCTTTCTCACAGAAATATTCAGATCTGGCACTGGAGTACTAAATAGTTTCTTAGTTAAGAACATCTGTATTGACCACCACTGGACATCAAACATGAGTACTTTGTGCTGATCAGTTGCCGCAGCTGGCTCTGGGCATCTTCCAGGTAACTTGAATGGTTACAGACATATTTATAGGGTCTCCCTCCCAATTACCATGCCCTATTACAGACGCTGTTCCTGTAAAGTGGGAAACTGCCCAAGAGCCTTGACTGTTCCCCAAACAAACTGTTACAGGAAATCAAAATTGAATGGGCTTTCTCTGGACACTTTTTCTGGTGTGCATGGAAGGTCTGGGGCACTGTTGAAGAGATAGTCAGAGACCAGAGATCATTCATCCTCAGCTTCTCTTGGTACTTGGTTGTTTATTGAGCATCTACTAAGTCCTCTGCTGGGTTCCAGAAATGTGTGGGAGAGTAAAATGTGAGTTCCCTGCCCTGAAGAACATCGCCAACTAATGGATAAGAGAGTCGTGCAAATTATTATCTCTGAAAGATCATCTCACTTCTGTAAGAGTTCCTAGCCATGTCTGTCTGAGGTTATGGAGGAGGACAGCTCAGGAGAAGCATTTGATGCAAATTATGAGGCTTCAGAAATGTCCTGATACCCTTACTATGGGACATAATAGATACTCAATAAAATCACTCTTACCGTTGGGATGAAAGGCCTACAGAGGCAGGAGAAATCACCCAACTTTATCAAGACTCCCGTTTCACAGGAGGACCACTGCAGGATTGGCCTCAATCTAGATGGGATGCCTATGATGATAGGAAAGGCTGCGCCATGTAAGTAGAAATGAGGTCCTGAAAATCAAGCAAGGAAAGGAGACAATTTAAAAACCATGTGGTAACTTTCTCTTTCATACCTTTGGTTTGGTTGGTTGGTTTTGGTTCCTTGTACTTTAGTATAAATCTCTGAAGTCCAGCACAGAACCCACTGCCACAGGAAAAAACTCAGATTCTCTTCTTAGGGGAACTGTGCTCTTTAAAATATAATGCCAGCTTCCTCACAGCAGGTTTGCTAGAGAAGGGATTTGTGGTTTTGCTTTAGGCTGTTGTCTTCAAGGCAAGCTTTTTGTGTGTCTGCTGTAGCTGGGCATTTATTTCGCTTCCTGAGATTAATTGATGGCAAGTGGCATTCCTTGCTCTGTAAATCCTCAAAACAATGATCTTTTATTCTTTTTTTGAAGTCAGGCATGCTTAATTTCTAGCTGTGGACTTTGGAGGTGTGCGCTGAGATTCAAGAAGCATAGTTATGAAAAATTTAACTCACTGGGGCTTCTCAGTTGTTATAAAAATGTGGGTATTCCTAAATGCAGTCTTCAGATATCAGGACAAGACAAAAGCATGTCTAGCCTTAATTGATTATTGAGGCTCTCCTTAGCACATTGTCCTGACAGGGGCTCATGGGGAAATTTTCTACTGATTATTCACACCAGCTGTGCATTTCATAAATGCCCAACATGCTGCTTTTCCTCTCTTGGCAGCATAGGGCACTGCAGCTTGGGGTATGCAGTGGGGAATGAACACTATCCAGCTGCTTCCTGCATGTGAGAAGGCGTGAGATAGGGACCAAGCCCCACTGACTTCCAGTTAAGAAGACTTCTCTCGGCAAAGCCTTGTTCTCTTCCCTCTAGCTGTGCTATCTTAGCCACATTCTGTTTCCCATCCATGCAAGTGGATCGCAATAACAGAAATAGCCAGTGTCGTTGTGANCAGTGGGGAATGAACACTATCCAGCTGCTTCCTGCATGTGAGAAGGCGTGAGATAGGGACCAAGCCCCACTGACTTCCAGTAGGGAAAGCCTTGTTCTCTTCCCTCTAGCTGTGCTATCTTAGCCACATTCTGTTTCCCATCCATGCAAGTGAATCGCAGTAACAGAAATAGCCAGTGTCGTTGTGATGAGTACATCATAAGATGTAGGTAAAAGTTTTACCCCAGCAACATTTGTAAGAGCTCAACCCAGGATGGCTGTTCATCTGAGTAGCAATAGTAGTAATATAGTAGTCAGAGGAATAATAGGAGAACCCATCTTTATTATTGAACCACACTCTCTTTCCTGTCTCCTTTCCACCATTATAAGAGCTACAGATATATGACTAGATTCTTTGTTGTGGTTATCCAGTCGTGTCTGACTCTTTGTGACCCCTTGGACTGCAGCACGCCAGGCTTCCCTGACCTTCACCATCTCCCAGAGCTTTCTCAAACTCATGTCCGTTGAGTTGGTGATGTCATCCAACCATCTCATCCTCTGTCGTCCCTTCTCCTTCTGCCTTCAATCTTTCCCGGCATCAGAGTCTTTTCTAATGAGTCAGCTCTTCACATCAGGTGGCCAAAGTATTAGAGCTTCAGCTTCAGTATTAGGCCTTCCAATGAGTATTCAGAATTGATTTCCTTTAGGACTGACAGGTTTGATCTCCTTGCAGTCCACGGGACTCTCAAGAGTTTTCTTCAATACCACAGTTCAAAAGCATCAGTTCTTCGACACTCAGCCTTCTTTATAGTCCAACTCTCACATCCATACATGACTACTGGAAAAACCATAGTTTTGACTATACAGACCTTTGTTGGCAAAATTATATCTCTGCTTTTTAATACACTGTCTGGGTTTGTCATAGCTTTTCTTCCAAGGAGCAAGCATCTTTTAATTTCATGGCTGCAGTCACCATCTGCAGTGATTTTGGGGCCCCCCAAAACAAAGTCTGTCACTATTTCTATTGTTTCCCTTTCTATTTGCTATGAAGTGATGGGACTGGATGGCATGATCTTCGTTTCAGCTTTCTAAATCTCCTCTCTCACTTTCATCAAGAGGCTCTTTAGCTCCTCTTCCCTTTCTTCAGTAAGGGTGGTGTCATCTGCATATCTGAGGTTATTGATATTTCTCCCGGCAATCTTGATTCCAGCTTGTGCTTCTAGCCTGGCATTTGCATGATGTACTCTGCATATAAGTTAAAGAAGCAGGATGACAGTATACAGCCTTGACATACTTCTTGCCCAATTTGGAACCAGTCTTTTATTCCATTTCCAATTTTAACTGTTGTTTCTTGACTTGCATGCAGATTTCTCAAGAGGTAAGTAAGGTGGTCTGGTATTCCCATTTCTTTAAGAATTTTCCACAGTTGTGATCCACACAAAGGCTATGGCATAGTTGATGAAGCAGAAGTAGATGTTTTTCTAGAATTCTCTTGATTTTTCTATGAGCCAACAAATATTGGCGATTTGATCTCTGGTTCCTCTGCCTTTTCTAAACACAGGTTGAACATCTGGTAGTTCTTGGTTCACAGACTGTTGCAGTCTAGCTTGGAGAATTTTGAGCATTACTTTGCTAGCATGTGAAATGAGTACAGTTGTGTGGTAGTTTGAACATTCTTTGGCATTGCCTTTCTTTGGGATTAGAATGAAAACTGACCTTTTCCAGTCCTGTGGCCACTGCTGAGTTTTTTCGAATTTGCTGGCATATTGAATACAGTACTTTAAAAGCATCATTTTTCAGGATTTGAAATAGCTCAGTTAGAATTCCATCACCTCCACTAGCTTTGTTGTAGTGATACTTACGAAGGTCCACTTGACTTCACATTCCAGGATGTCTGGCTCTAGGTCACAGCATTGTGGTTATCTGGGTCATGAAGATCTTTTTTATATAGTTCTTTCATTTATTCTTACCATCTCNATTTTTCAGGATTTGAAATAGCTCAATTGGAATTCCATCACCTCCACTAGCTTTGTTGTAGTGATACTTACGAAGGCCCACTTGACTTCACATTCCAGGATGTCTGGCTCTAGGTCACAGCATCGTGGTTATCTGGGTCATGAAGATCTTTTTTGTATAGTTCTTTCATATATTCTTACCATCTCGTCTTAGCATCTTCTGCTTCTATTAGGTCTATCCTGTTTCTGTCCTTTATTATACCCACGTTTGCATGAAATATTCCCTTGGTATCTCTAATGAAGAGATCTCTAGTCTTTCCCATTCTATTGTTTTCCTCTATTTCTTTGCACTGATCACTGAGGAAGGCTTTCTTATCTCTCCTTGCTATTCTTTGGAACACTGCAATCAGATGGGTATATCTTCCCTTTTCTCCTTTGACTTTCACTTCTTTTCTTAGCCATTTGTAAGGCCTCCTCAGATAACCATTTGCCTTTTTGTATTTCTTTTTCTCGGGGATGATTTTTGATCACTGCTTCTTGTACAGTGTTATGAACCTCCATCCATAGGTCTTCAGACACTCTGTCTATCAGATCTAATCCCTTGAGTCTATTTGTAGTATTGCAAATAGATTATACAGTATTCCACTGTATAATTATGAGAGATTTGATTTAGGTCATACCTGAATGGCCTAGTGGTTTTCCCTACTTTCTTCAATTTAAGTCTGAATTTTGCAATAAGGAGCTCATGAGCTGAGCCACAGTCAGCTCCCGGTCTTGTTTTGCTGACTGTTTAGAGCTTCTTCATCTTCGGCTGCAAAGAATATAATCAATCTGATTTCAGTATTGACTGTCTGGTGATGTGTAAGCAAAGTATAAAGGATGATAATAATAATAGTAGTTAACATTTAGTGAGGGCATGCTCTGTCTTAAGTTCTGTGCCAGGTGCGTGCCATGTCTTTACTCAGACTCTCCTTAAATTGAAACCATTAGTTAATGATGACATTTAACACCCCCATTTTACAAATGAAGAAATTTGCACAGTGTAGCAAGTAGTGAAAGTGAAAGTTCGCTCTGGAGCCAGTATATACAAGCACTATGCTAAAGAAATAGTTGGTTTTCTTCTGTCAGTGGTATCCACTTCCAAAAACTCCCTTGGAGGATCAGCTCTCTTGGTTCCACTGAACAAATTAACTGGTTGGTGTCTTGGCTTCTTCTTTTTCTTTGGATGGGGTTGTCAGAAGTATTGATCCTCAAATGCCTAAGTTAAAGACAAGGAAGCCTCCCAGGCAGAGCAGATCTAATTGGGTATGTATGTGGCCCAAACTCTTTTGTGAAGATATTGTATATTTCTGGTATGTTTCCATGTATTCCTAAACTGATGGCAGGATGCTTCTTTTGTTTAAATGAACAGCTGAGCCCTAAGGTGCAAGAGAACAGCCAGGGTGATCAATGGAGTGACATCTGGTCAATTGTGCCCAGGTACAATTGTATTCAAGGTACACAACTGTATTCATTAGCTCAGGCTGCCATAACAAAGGTCACAGACTGAGTGTCTTGAACAACAGAAATTAATTTCCTTATAGCTCTAGAGGTTGGAAGTTCAAGATCAAGCTGATGGGGGGGGTTGGTTCCTTCTGAAGCCATGAAGGAAGGATCTGTTCCAGGCCTCTCTTCTTGCTGGTAGATGGCCGTCTTCTCCTTGTGACTTCACATCATCTTCCCTCTGAATGTGCTTGCCTGAAGTTCCTCCTTTTGTAAGGACAACAATCATACTGAATCAGGGCTGGCCTCAATGACTCCGTTTTAACTGTGCTGCCTCTTTAATTTTGAGCATATCTCAAAATACAGTTACAGTCTGAGATGCTAGGAGTTAGGGCTGCAATATACAGATTTTGTGGGATGGAGGGGGATACAATTCAGTCCGTAACAAGTACACAGCAGATATCCTTCCCTCATGGTTTCACCCTAAAACAAGGCATGTAGGTGGTAACAGATGAGCCTTGAATTAATTATGATCCATTTGGTGGGAGTTGGGATTACTTTGTGAGTTGAGAAAGCATATAAAATAGTTTAGATGCGAAGGGCAGTATCTAGGATTGGTCCTCAGTTCCTACTAAGTCTTTAAAGGAGTTGTCTGAGAACTTGTGAAAGTGACTCTCTTTGTCATTTTGTAAACTAATAAAGATGAGATTCTCTGTTCGGGAAGGTTTCTGGTCCTCCTTTCCACGTATAACAAACTGCCTTATTCTTCTCCTGGGCCTTCCCTAACCAAAGCACTGTTGATTGACATGCTCAAGGAGCAGAAGTTCCTGTGGAATGCCTGATTCTTTACTCTTCACCTATGTCAGAGATCTCTCAGTAGCCTGAGCCACCCTATGTGACTTGCACTGATGCAAGAACAGACATGGCGAAGAATCACATCCTGTCTGGCCCAGAGTAGTGACAGACTCTCAAGCTACTGGAATGATTCACATTCTAAGGTTCCTCCCGACCTCTAGTGAATCTAGTTAATAGGGAGTAGTTCTGGTCATCAGTCTTCAGGATAAGTGCTCCTTATCCTCCATCTTTGCTCCAAAAACAACTTTTCTATGCTTACTGCATGCCCTCTGGCTTTTTGATACCCAATAGTGGTTAAAAAATACAAACTCTCCAGGCACCTCTTGTTCATTGAAAGAACAGTGCTTCAAATCTTAAAGATCTTCGAGGCTCACCCAACATTTACAACGAAATCCCCTCTGTTTCCACAGCTCCTTAGGAATGTCTCAAATGATGAGCGATCCACTGCCTTGGGAAACAACCCATGTCATTTTAAAAATACTTCCCATTTGTATGACATTCTTCCTTTTTGGAAACTTGAGTTTGGCTCTATCTAAATCCCTAGTATGAGCCCCATCGGTCATATTCAATCAGCTGAACCCATCTCTTCCACTTGACTCCCAGCGCACATCCGAGTGCCACTTGGGAGCCTGGCCTGAGTCTTCTGTACCTTAGGTCAGGCAATACACCATCTCCAAGATAACATCTTTTGTTTGGA
>SJYW01035164.1:0-16588 GCA_006410735.1 Raphicerus campestris | reverse complement strand
CAGATAACCATTTGCCTTTTTGTATTTCTTTTTCTCGGGGATGATTTTTGATCACTGCTTCTTGTACAATGTTATGAACCTCCATCCATAGGTCTTCAGACACTCTGTCTATCAGATCTAATCCCTTGAGTCTATTTGTAGTATTGCAAATAGATTATACAGTATTCCACTGTATAATTATGAGAGATTTGATTTAGGTCATACCTGAATGGCCTAGTGGTTTTCCCTACTTTCTTCAATTTAAGTCTGAATTTTGCAATAAGGAGCTCATGAGCTGAGCCACAGTCAGCTCCCGGTCTTGTTTTGCTGACTGTTTAGAGCTTCTTCATCTTCGGCTGCAAAGAATATAATCAATCTGATTTCAGTATTGACTGTCTGGTGATGTGTAAGCAAAGTATAAAGGATGATAATAATAATAGTAGTTAACATTTAGTGAGGGCATGCTCTGTCTTAAGTTCTGTGCCAGGTGCGTGCCATGTCTTTACTCAGACTCTCCTTAAATTGAAACCATTAGTTAATGATGACATTTAACACCCCCATTTTACAAATGAAGAAATTTGCACAGTGTAGCAAGTAGTGAAAGTGAAAGTTCGCTCTGGAGCCAGTATATACAAGCACTATGCTAAAGAAATAGTTGGTTTTCTTCTGTCAGTGGTATCCACTTCCAAAAACTCCCTTGGAGGATCAGCTCTCTTGGTTCCACTGAACAAATTAACTGGTTGGTGTCTTGGCTTCTTCTTTTTCTTTGGATGGGGTTGTCAGAAGTATTGATCCTCAAATGCCTAAGTTAAAGACAAGGAAGCCTCCCAGGCAGAGCAGATCTAATTGGGTATGTATGTGGCCCAAACTCTTTTGTGAAGATATTGTATATTTCTGGTATGTTTCCATGTATTCCTAAACTGATGGCAGGATGCTTCTTTTGTTTAAATGAACAGCTGAGCCCTAAGGTGCAAGAGAACAGCCAGGGTGATCAATGGAGTGACATCTGGTCAATTGTGCCCAGGTACAATTGTATTCAAGGTACACAACTGTATTCATTAGCTCAGGCTGCCATAACAAAGGTCACAGACTGAGTGTCTTGAACAACAGAAATTAATTTCCTTATAGCTCTAGAGGTTGGAAGTTCAAGATCAAGCTGATGGGGGGGGTTGGTTCCTTCTGAAGCCATGAAGGAAGGATCTGTTCCAGGCCTCTCTTCTTGCTGGTAGATGGCCGTCTTCTCCTTGTGACTTCACATCATCTTCCCTCTGAATGTGCTTGCCTGAAGTTCCTCCTTTTGTAAGGACAACAATCATACTGAATCAGGGCTGGCCTCAATGACTCCGTTTTAACTGTGCTGCCTCTTTAATTTTGAGCATATCTCAAAATACAGTTACAGTCTGAGATGCTAGGAGTTAGGGCTGCAATATACAGATTTTGTGGGATGGAGGGGGATACAATTCAGTCCGTAACAAGTACACAGCAGATATCCTTCCCTCATGGTTTCACCCTAAAACAAGGCATGTAGGTGGTAACAGATGAGCCTTGAATTAATTATGATCCATTTGGTGGGAGTTGGGATTACTTTGTGAGTTGAGAAAGCATATAAAATAGTTTAGATGCGAAGGGCAGTATCTAGGATTGGTCCTCAGTTCCTACTAAGTCTTTAAAGGAGTTGTCTGAGAACTTGTGAAAGTGACTCTCTTTGTCATTTTGTAAACTAATAAAGATGAGATTCTCTGTTCGGGAAGGTTTCTGGTCCTCCTTTCCACGTATAACAAACTGCCTTATTCTTCTCCTGGGCCTTCCCTAACCAAAGCACTGTTGATTGACATGCTCAAGGAGCAGAAGTTCCTGTGGAATGCCTGATTCTTTACTCTTCACCTATGTCAGAGATCTCTCAGTAGCCTGAGCCACCCTATGTGACTTGCACTGATGCAAGAACAGACATGGCGAAGAATCACATCCTGTCTGGCCCAGAGTAGTGACAGACTCTCAAGCTACTGGAATGATTCACATTCTAGTGAATCTAGTTAATAGGGAGTAGTTCTGGTCATCAGTCTTCAGGATAAGTGCTCCTTATCCTCCATCTTTGCTCCAAAAACAACTTTTCTATGCTTACTGCATGCCCTCCGGCTTTTTGATACCCAATAGTGGTTAAAAAATACAAACTCTCCAGGCACCTCTTGTTCGTTGAAAGAACAGTGCTTCAAATCTTAAAGATCTTCGAGGCTCACCCAACATTTACAACGAAATCCCCTCTGTTTCCACAGCTCCTTAGGAATGCCTCAAATGATGAGCGATCCACTGCCTTGGGAAACAACCCATGTCATTTTAAAAATACTTCCCATTTGTATGACATTCTTCCTTTTTGGAAACTTGAGTTTGGCTCTATCTAAATCCCTAGTATGAGCCCCATCGGTCATATTCAATCAGCTGAACCCATCTCTTCCACTTGACTCCCAGCGCACATCCGAGTGCCACTTGGGAGCCTGGCCTGAGTCTTCTGTACCTTAGGTCAGGCAATACACCATCTCCAAGATAACATCTTTTGTTTGGAACTTCTTTGGGGCCTCAATCCTCTGAATGGCTTCTAGTGGATCATGACTAAAATAGGCTGAGATTCCTTCTCACCTTTCAGGGCTCAGAGCAAATGTTACCTTCTTTGCAAAGGTCTCCTTGATCACTCAAATACCAGGCAATTGACAACTTCCTGGTATTCTCAGACCACCTTGTACATTACTTTGCTATAACACTTGCTGCAGTGTTATCACAACTGTTGATGGGCATTTTCTCTCTTGCTCAGTGTATGATAACCCTTTCTTTAACAAGGCACTGAGCCTTCATCATTACAGTCTCCTCCATTCCTGGCACAGAGAGGGGGTTCAGGTTTACTGGTTGCTTTACTGATTCAAGAAACCAAAGGTCAAATTTCAGGTACCATGACTGGTCAGAAAAGGAAATATGTTTGTTCAGGGAGATTTTTGACAGTCTTCTGATGATCCTCTTTTAGGAACATCCTGCACGACTTATATTTAAATGATCTTGGGGCAGGCTGAGAGGCTTGCAGGAAGCACAGAGTGCAACGTGGTTTACCACTGAGACCTCCCTGATGCTTCTAGATGTTCCAGCACAAATCCTGGCTTGCAGCTCTAGTGTCACATAATACGTGGGGTACCCAAATCCTCACCCTAGTTAATGATGCTTGACATTAAAAAGCTGTCTTTTTCTTCTCATTGAGGGGCAGTTGATCATCAGGCTTGCTTGTTTACTTTTCTAAGATGAGGGTTGGAGACCAGTATAATCAAGGGATGATTCATCCCAAGAAAGGTAGGAAATCAAAATGTATCTCCTCCCTTTCAAGGCACATACTTTCCAAAAGGAATTTTGGCCAGCTTGCTACATCATTTGCTTGCTTACTAATATTATATGAATATAAATCCTGACTATTGGGGGCAGGAATACTCGGAAGTATTCCTTGAGATAATACTTCCTCTCCAACCAATAAACAAACTGTATCTTCAGGGAAAATTTGTTAAGACTCTCTTCCAACTAAAATACATTCTAGGGCTAGGAAGAAAGAATCTATTCTGTTCATTTTCTCAAACTCCTTCTTTATAGTGAGTAGCTCTTAAAAAAATTCTTCAAGGACAAAAATATTCAAGTTTTCTCTTGCTATGATCTGTAACCCATTCTTATCAGCAACTGCCTCTTTATTTTAGCATTTGGAGCTGAGTTCAGTGTTTGAAAGGTGACCTGCTGGTTTACAACACTTCCAGACTTTGCAGCAACCCATCGACTGAGATGTTATTCCGAGCTGATTGTTCTCCTTTTAAGATCAGATATGACAGTTTCTGTAGTAATCTAGCATGTTCATGGAAGATAACTTTGTAGGATCGCCCTGCACAATATTTGTCATTTGGTGCAGCCTAAAAGAAAATTCGCAGGACTAAATAAATGCAGTCTTAAGTGGGATTGGGAGACCCGCTAGGAGGGCCATGGTAGGAATCCTAAATGTTCAATTCTGGATCTCTGGACCATATCAGAGGGACTGCTTAACACTGTCTATGTTCCAAACATACAGATGAGAAACATCAGAGAAATTTCAGAGGAAGAAATATTAAGAACTAAAAGTTCGCTTTTACGCTTGAAATAGATGGTTTAAAAGGTAAAATAACTTTAAACTTTTGAAGTTTCAACTTATTTATATTTTCTATTTCAAACTGATNTGAGAAACATCAGAGAAATTTCAGAGGAAGAAATATTAAGAACTAAAAGTTCGCTTTTACACTTGAAATAGATGGTTTAAAAGGTAAAATAACTTTAAACTTTTGAAGTTTTAACTTATTTATATTTTCTATTTCAAATTGATGCGATTATTCAGGCGAAATAGTTCCACTGTTCAGACAGGTAACAATGCCTGGGATACTGTCCTAATTGTACATGGTCATTGTTGTAGACACTCAAATACCTCCCTCAAAATGGAGGTCCAGAATCTCTGTCAGAGATAGAATCTAGACAACAGATATGGGCCAAGATGCAGGATTTATATTTCTTATGCTGTAAGCTCATTAGAGCTGCCTGATTCTATTGTAATTCGTACAGTTGTTGGTAAGGCTCCGCCAGTCTGCTGGAGGGGAGGCCTTTACAGAGACATCTTTTTTCTCCACCAGTAAATAAGGCAAGAGCAAGTGAACGTAGCTCTGAGAATTGAAGACAAGTTTATTAAGATGCCTCTGAGCTCGAGGCTGTCCTCTATAGAGGGAGTGTGGCAGCTGGGAGGTGAAGGCGCGACGGGGGTGGGGGGTGGGGGCCACAATGCATCATTGGACAGCGAGTGCAAATACAGTTGTCAAGGCGAGGAGAGAGGGCGTTGTTTAGTATTGAAATCATGTATTCCAGATGTGGGCATTTGGTAGTCAATCTGCTCTGAAGTGACATGCTGCTGAATCTTTAAAGGGCTTCAGCCAGGGAGAGCAAAATCTGATTGGGCAAATTGCTAAAATATTTAAAGTGCAGCCTGTTAAAGCTTTTACTGCGAAGAGCATCACGTCAGAAGTTGTAGTCAGAAAGAGCGAGTAATTGGCTTTCCATCCTCATGCCAGTCAGTCAGCATGAGGCTCTATTCCTATTCTTTCCTCTTCATTGCCAATGCTAATAACAACCCTTTGGGTGTGTGCACGCACGTGTGTGTGTCATGGAGAGACTAGATAGCTGGTAAATGAGAATATAAGGAGTGAGACATCTGTAAGAAGGGAGACTGAGCCACAAAGTGATGTGAAGTCCATTGTAGAGAAAGGGGAATGGGAAAGAAAGGCAGAATTACTACCCAGCACAGGTCACCTGCATGTCCAGGAGGTGATGGGGGTTCGGGGCAGTTATCTTTCACAGGATGAGTTCTGCAAGTAAAAGATTGGCCTTCAGTGACAAGCGCTTCCTCCGCTTCTCCCACCTCCTCTGAGATGTAACTCAGGGGGCACTTTCCATTTATAATTTATCACATTTTCCACTTAGGTTTTCCTGTGCTTTTCTCCCCAGGCATGACCCCTTGTTAATTCCTGGCAATGATCAGATTGACAACATGGACTCCAATGTGAAGAAATATGACTCCACTGGGATGTTTCACTGGTGTGCACCCAAGGAGATAGAGAAAGTCATCCTGGTGAGTGACGGGTTGCAGAATCTGTGCCATCCGCTTCTATCCCAAATTATATTTGCTCTGAATGAAATTTTCCTAGCTGGGTGGTAGGGTGTTTGTTCCTGGCCCTAATTATTATTGGTAATTAATATTCAGGACATATGTTGAAACAGCTAGAAGTATCAGAGCATGACCCAAGAGAGGAATTTTTGATCTCCGAATATGTGTTGGCTCATTACCTTAGGGTGTGAAAGCCGTCGAGGGAGGCAGTATGTGCCATAACTCCTGCAGGTGTGGCTGTCAGGCCAGAGCACGCCTGTGCTTAGATGTGTGGCCTTGGACCAGTCTCTTGAAGGATTTGCACTTCGTCACTTATATGTAGGAAGATGGGATGAGAATGACCTTAACTCATACAATTGTAGTGAAGATTAAAACCCAACATAGGACTCCATAAACTTACCTATTTTTATTATATATTAAATGCCGTGAAGAAATCTGAATGCTACCTGTATCCTCATTTGTTTATAATAGTGTCTTGTATTTTTCTAGATAATGTATTTGCATATTGGTGATCCTTCTTAGCTCACGAGGTAGGCAGGCAAATCCCACTTGCTGAAGATGACAAGGATGACCATGATCCACCTCGGAAAGGCTAGAGCTTATCGCCCTGTTTCCTGGTTGACGCATCTCAGTAGCAGCAGTGGGCTTCTTCTGGTCTGTCTCAGGAATGTCAGAATAGATAATAATCCATGCTATTCTTTAGACTTGTCCGATTAACAGCTTAAGGTTTTACGCCTACATCGGCTTTCCTACCCATTTATTGTCTTGCTAATCCATGCAAAATGGATTAATAATCAGGAAGGTCAGATGGAAAGGCTCTTCCTGCTTTGTGCTTTCTAATCCTCAGATTGCTGAGGCCTGCTCCTTCATGTCAGCCAGGAAAATCCTATCACTGCTGATGTTATGGCCACTGTTCCTAAGAAAGGAAGGTTCCGGTTCCTCAGAATGCCTCTGTGCTCTAATCCACTAGGTTTTTCTCTGTGTTTTATCTGAATATGTGTGTGACTTCTCAATTTAATTATAATCGAGCATTAAGAACCGATACAGTTCTGTTCTGGAGGCTGTTTGGGAGGTGTGAAAGTTGCAGACAAAAACATTGAAAGTCAGAATTCTCAGGAACCAACCCTTTTCCAAGGAGTACAAATGGTTCTTGTTACAAAGCTGCTGCTTTGTTTATATTCTGATGGTGTGTCTGCCCCACTTTTGCTCTGGGGATATAAACTCATCCTGGTGTTACCCACCTTGGGGCATGTCAGAAGCTGGATTGACATTTTGGGATGCAAGCTTTTTCAATGGCTTGCCTAGATAATCCTGAGAAGTGCACGGCTGACACTCAAAACACCCTACCAGCACCAAAGAGTTTAATGAGGTGAGTTACTACTTCTCTCATCTGAAAAATAGGATCATTTAACAAAACATATTTAACAAACCTGTTACGTGTTAGACACTTGTTCTTGTTGCTAAAGATACAACCCCTGACAACAGCTGGTCTCATAGCTCTTGTAATCTAGTGGGGACAAAGACCAGATCTCAAGATAGACAATGACTATGTAATAACATTTTAGATATTGACAAAATGCTATGAAGAAAATAAAGTGGGCTAAATCAACCCTGAATATCCATTTGAAAGACTGAAGCTGAAGCTTCAAAACTGTGGCCACCTGATGTGAAGAGCTGACTCACTGGGAAAGACCCTGATGTTGGGAAAGATTGAGGGTAGGAAGAGAAGGGGGCAGTGAGAGGATGAGGTGGTTGGATGGCATCGCTGACTCAATGGACATGAGTTTGAGCAGACTCTAGGAGATGGTGAAGGACAGGGAAGCCCGGCGTGCTGGAGCAGTCCATGGGGTTGCAAAGAGTCAGACAGGACTTGGCAACTGCACAACAGCAGCAGCGTGGGCTAGGAGCGGCTTCCCAGGTGGCACAGCGGTGAAGGATCCACCTGCCAATAAAGCAGATGCAAGAGACCTGGGTTCAGTCCCTGGGCCAGGAAGATCCCCTGGAGAAAGAAATGGCAACCCACTCCAGTATCCTTGTCTGGGAAATCCCACAGACCAAGGAGCCTGGAGGGCTACAGTCCATGTCACAAGAGTCAGATGCAATGGTGCACCCACACGTGCATGGGCTAGAAAGGGACTTGTAGGTGCTGTTTAGACAGTGTGGTCCAAAACCCCTTTTGTCAAATAACCCTCTCAAAGAGATGAGGATGCTTGCGAGAGCCAGCTACATGAGGATTGTTTGTGGATGTAAGACACTACCTGCTTTGGGAGTTAGAAATTTTGAGATGGCTATAATTTTGAGAAAATNTCTTCTGGTCTGTCTCAGGAATGTCAGAATAGATAATAATCCATGCTATTCTTTAGACTTGTCCGATTAACAGCTTAAGGTTTTACGCCTACATCGGCTTTCCTACCCATTTATTGTCTTGCTAATCCATGCAAAATGGATTAATAATCAGGAAGGTCAGATGGAAAGGCTCTTCCTGCTTTGTGCTTTCTAATCCTCAGATTGCTGAGGCCTGCTCCTTCATGTCAGCCAGGAAAATCCTATCACTGCTGATGTTATGGCCACTGTTCCTAAGAAAGGAAGGTTCCGGTTCCTCAGAATGCCTCTGTGCTCTAATCCACTAGGTTTTTCTCTGTGTTTTATCTGAATATGTGTGTGACTTCTCAATTTAATTATAATCGAGCATTAAGAACCGATACAGTTCTGTTCTGGAGGCTGTTTGGGAGGTGTGAAAGTTGCAGACAAAAACATTGAAAGTCAGAATTCTCAGGAACCAACCCTTTTCCAAGGAGTACAAATGGTTCTTGTTACAAAGCTGCTGCTTTGTTTATATTCTGATGGTGTGTCTGCCCCACTTTTGCTCTGGGGATATAAACTCATCCTGGTGTTACCCACCTTGGGGCATGTCAGAAGCTGGATTGACATTTTGGGATGCAAGCTTTTTCAATGGCTTGCCTAGATAATCCTGAGAAGTGCACGGCTGACACTCAAAACACCCTACCAGCACCAAAGAGTTTAATGAGGTGAGTTACTACTTCTCTCATCTGAAAAATAGGATCATTTAACAAAACATATTTAACAAACCTGTTACGTGTTAGACACTTGTTCTTGTTGCTAAAGATACAACCCCTGACAACAGCTGGTCTCATAGCTCTTGTAATCTAGTGGGGACAAAGACCAGATCTCAAGATAGACAATGACTATGTAATAACATTTTAGATATTGACAAAATGCTATGAAGAAAATAAAGTGGGCTAAATCAACCCTGAATATCCATTTGAAAGACTGAAGCTGAAGCTTCAAAACTGTGGCCACCTGATGTGAAGAGCTGACTCACGGGGAAAGACCCTGATGTTGGGAAAGATTGAGGGTAGGAAGAGAAGGGGGCAGTGAGAGGATGAGGTGGTTGGATGGCATCGCTGACTCAATGGACATGAGTTTGAGCAGACTCTAGGAGATGGTGAAGGACAGGGAAGCCCGGCGTGCTGGAGCAGTCCATGGGGTTGCAAAGAGTCAGACAGGACTTGGCAACTGCACAACAGCAGCAGCGTGGGCTAGGAGCGGCTTCCCAGGTGGCACAGCGGTGAAGGATCCACCTGCCAATAAAGCAGATGCAAGAGACCTGGGTTCAGTCCCTGGGCCAGGAAGATCCCCTGGAGAAAGAAATGGCAACCCACTCCAGTATCCTTGTCTGGGAAATCCCACAGACCAAGGAGCCTGGAGGGCTACAGTCCATGTCACAAGAGTCAGATGCAATGGTGCACCCACACGTGCATGGGCTAGAAAGGGACTTGTAGGTGCTGTTTAGACAGTGTGGTCCAAAACCCCTTTTGTCAAATAACCCTCTCAAAGAGATGAGGATGCTTGCGAGAGCCAGCTACATGAGGATTGTTTGTGGATGTAAGACACTACCTGCTTTGGGAGTTAGAAATTTTGAGATGGCTATAATTTTGAGAAAATGACCATCTAATTAAAAGATATAACGTACCATGAAACAATATATTAAAAGCTAAGAGTGACAAGACACAAAATGTTGTTTTGCTCTAGCATGTATTTAAGTGGCCAGGGAAATCTTATTAGATACAAACAGGTTGAGCTCAGAAGAGGTTAATGCCCGTGAAGGCCCCACATGGACTAGGCCTTGAAGGACATATAGGAAAAAGAAGATACACACGAGTAGTTTCTCCATTGGGTCTAATGTCTGACTGAATCAGTCTCCCCAGAGGTACGTCCTGGGAATTGGGGTCTTTACCAGGTTCTCCAGGTGATACTGCTCTGGGTAGTCTGAGGATCTGGTGTGTTGGACACCAGATCTAAGTTCCTGGGATTAGCACATTGAACGGCCACTCTGCTAACTGGTGCTTTCCCTAGCTCCCACATCTAGATTTCCGGCCCCTGTTCTGAACTAAGTTTGTATTTCCCAGGCTTCCTGAAGGGAGCTAGCCTCCCAAATGACCTGGCCAAATAAAACTAATCAGGAGTCCCATCACAGTGCGTTACAGACAGGTTGACCCTCTGCTGCTGATACCTAGACATGCATGCTCCATCCAGCCAAGATAACTCACTCATCCACGAAGCAGTGATGGGGATGTGACTCCCTAGTGGCTCCTCCTTGGTCACCATTTATACGACATGCTTTATGGCCTGCGTCTTAGACGTCCCTGTCCTGTTGCAGAGAGAAACCAATTATGGTGACAGCCTCCGCTTTATTCTAACGATCAGGGAGTAAAAGCTAGCTTCTTCCTCTCCTTGGAGGTTGCTGTAATAACCCTGACATTGTCATGAATTGCAATATTGGCATTTAAACAATCAATACACTGGTCAATTCTAGAGATTAAATTGAGCAGAGTTTGATATGTGCAGTGGACATTAATATGCCTCCCCAAAGCATCGTAAGCCACATGGGGCCATCCAGACATGCAGTGGGTGGACTGGGAGGAAGAAAGGAAGTTGGGAGGCATTGGACCAGAAAGAGAGGCAGAGAAAGATCCACAACTGGCCTCCTGTGTGGCTCTTTGCACGAACCCAGTAAGCAGAGGGGCCAGCAGGGGCTGATGGTTTAATTGTCCTGGGAAGCTTTAACTGGGGTGATTTTATTCTTTCATTTGTTTCCTTTATGAATTATAGGCCTGGAGTTGGGGGAAGATGGGGGTCTGTTGCTCTTGCTGTTATGATCCTTCTCGTGGTTGTTTGGGAGTCTTCCTCTGATGACTTAACACAAGTGGTCATTCTTGTTGTGTCCCTGGAAACCCTAAGGCAGCAGTGGATAGTGGTCGGCAAACTCACTCTGTAAAGGGTCATATAACAAAGAATTTAGGCTTTGCTGGTCATAAAGTCTCTGTCACAGCTATTCCCCTCTGCTTTTGTAATGTAAAACCAGCCACCGGCAATACCTAAATCAGTAAGACCAGCCGTGTGGTGATAAAACTTTCTTGGAATTTGAACTTCGTATAATTTTTACGTAGTATGAGATATTTTTCTTTTGATTTTTTGCCAACAATTTTCAAACATAAAAACCAATTTTTGCTCACTGGCCAGAGATAAGCAGGTAGTGGGTTAGATTTGGCCTGTGAGTCATAGTTTGCTAGCCCCTGGCTTTGGATATCATTTTCTACCTCCTGATGTAGTAATGTCCTGGGAGATCCCATTGATGAGTCTAGAATTCAAAACTCATCTCTTGAGCCAAAGCCAGCATGAGTCTGACTATTTTATCATCATCTCAGCAACAAAGGAAAACAGTTTCATCAACAATTTCCTGGAAACTAAGACCTCCTTTTCCAAATGACGTCATATTGCTCTTCTTTCTTATTTCTCCCCCTGAATCCTGTTCATATGTATGTATGGCAAAGCTTCCTTAAATCTTTTTTAAAAGAAAGTAGTGATGTGTGTGAATATATTTTTGTTGCTGTTTAACCATGAAGTCGTGTCTGACTCTTTGCAACCCCATGGACTTCATATTTATTACATCAGTATAGTTAATATGCATATACTCAAGTTGTAGGTATATATTCCCTGGTGGCTCAGATGGTGAAGAATCTGCCTGCAAAGTAGGAGTCCCAGGTTTTATTCCTGGGTCAGGAAGATCCCTTTGGAGAAGGGAATGGCTACCCACTCCAGTGTTCTTGCCTGGAGAATCCCATGGGCAGAGGAGTCTAGCGAGCTTTAGTCCATGGGGTTGCAAGAGTCAGACATGAGTGAGTGATTAACACATGGCATGAATATAGCATTGAAGGAATAAAAAGTAATCGTACACAGTAAGCACTCAGTGACTGTTTACTTGCTATTTCACAAAAGCGGTTTTCTCATCCCCTTCTCAACCCCTTGAGGTCTCCCGCCCATGCTTGTGCTCTTCTCCCCGGCAGACTCGAAGCGAAGCTGCCATGACCGTCCTCAGCGGCCACGTGGTGGTCTGCATCTTTGGCGATGTCAGTTCTGCCCTGATTGGCCTTCGGAACCTGGTGATGCCCCTCCGTGCCAGCAACTTTCACTACCACGAGCTCAAGCACATTGTGTTCGTGGGTTCCATCGAGTACCTCAAGCGGGAATGGGAGACGCTGCATAACTTCCCCAAGGTTTCCATCTTGCCTGTAAGTCCAGGGTCGCGTTATCAATGCTGTTTGCTCCTTTTTATTCACAAAAGAGAAATCCCAGATGAATATAATGGTGGTAGCTTTGATCATGCCTCTGCTTCTTCATCTGGTTATGGGCCCGAGGACTCAGCCCTTCCCCTACACTCTGTCTAGGAATATCCAAACCCTGAGAGACCTTATTAAAAGGAATTTGCAGCCAAGTTCAGTCGCTCACCAGACATGGAGTTTAGCTGGTATCAAATGTATTAACCATATCAGTGTCTAAACACTTTCTCTCTTACCTACCTAAACCCAGTACTTTGCAATATTATAATACTTATAGTGGAATCTACATATGGAACTATTTATATCACTTGATTTATGGCATTATAACTGACTGGAGAAATCTTATTTTATCTTGTTCTGTTTTTAACTAAATGTATTTAACAGAATTTTTATTTCTGCTGTGCAGAGAACCAACCCCTTCTGCTGGCCAACCCCTCCTTCCATCACAGTCATTTAGAAACCCTATAATGTTTTCATGCCATTGCATATGTACACGTTTGTGCCCATGTGTGCCTGTGATATTATTGATTATAAAACACATAAAAGGAACAGTTTTGGACTCCTCAATTTAATGTGAGGGCATGGGATTCATGATTTGAGAGTCATATAATTACTTAATTAGTAATCAATATATTTCCTATAAATTTCCAAATAATTGGAGAGCACTTTACATTTTAACCTTTCCTGTAGTTCTTCAAGCTACAAATCCATGCAAATGCTACTTATTCTCCAAACATTTTTCTTGGAAGTTCATATCCCTAAAACTGAGGGACACAAATTTGATTCTATATTTCAAGAAGTCTGGATTTTTTCCCCACTTTTGAAGCTGAAATTCATTTTTTCTGTTATTAGCTTCTAGAATCTCAGAAAGGGGAAGAATCAAGTAAGATAATTCAATAAGGAAGACATAAAAATCTATCCACAAGCAATGTCATTTGTAGCTACCATGTATCCTTATATATACCTAGCACAATAGACAATTAATACAGACAATAAATATATAAAGAAGTGAGAAAAATATAGACAGAGATCTTTTGGATGCTGGACCCCAAACTCACTGACTTGATGAACACATTTGGTGAAAAATAGTCACCTGCAGAAAAGCAAATAGTCTTACACAGAAAAGCATATGCAGAGATAAACCTTGCTAATTTCAGGAACATGGTAGTTGTAACTGATTACATATTTCCACCATTATTTTTCCTACATGTGCCTTCCTATATGTCCTTGGGAGCAGCAGACTGGGGTATAAAAGTATCTTGTAAAGAGCTTATTGTTTTTCTGGGATACAGGAGTCCATGTATGTGTTGGTGGTCTGTGTATGATGTTTGCTATGTATGGATGCTTGTGAGCGCTTCCTTCGTCATGCCCTTGTACACATCTACTCATCTGCCTATGTCTATGTGAACTAGTTCTGTTTGCAGCTTCTCCCATTTCAAACCTTCCAAAATTTAGCATACTCAAGCACGGCATATTTGTACAAAATGGGTCCTCACTTTTTTCTTCACCTATTTCATCCCTTAAACAGGGCCCCACAATAGGGCCATCCCAGAGAAACACGGACTTCTCAGGTGCTGCTGCTGCTGCTGCTAAGTAACTTCAGTCGTGTCCGACTCTGTGCGACCCCATAGACAGCAGCCTACCAGGCTCCCCCTCCCTGGGATTCTCTGGGCAAGAACACTGGAGTGGGTTGCCATTTCCTTCGCTAATGCATGAAGGTGCTAGTGGTAAAGAACCCACATGCCAATGCAAGAGACTTAAGAAGTGTGGCTTCAATCCCTGGGTCAGGAAGATCCCCTGGAGGAGGGCATGGCAAATCATTCCAGTATTCTTATCTGGAGAACCCCATGGACAGAGGAGCCTGGAGAGCTACGGTCCAGGGGTTGCAAAGAGTCAGAAATGACGGAAGCAACTTAGCACAGATAGAGAAACACAAAGTGTTTCTGTGTATGTCATTTGTATTACTTGAGTTTTGAAATCATGTGTGTACAGCTGTACAGGGATTGTCTTACATCACAATTACTGTTGGATTTTCTGCAAGGTGAAAATTAAAAGAATATGGATGTAAGCACTTGAAGCTTATGCATTGGTGAAATGATTCAGGAAGTTGGTCAGACTAATTTTCTACCAAAGACCCCAGGAAAAGAGGGGAGAGTTCTCTCAAAAGATTCTGCTCCAGAGCTTGGAGCTAGCAGCTTCCTCACCCGATAGGCTTCTTCTCCATAATTCCACTTTGAAGCCATATTTTAGAGGCTGCAAATAGAATCGTTACTGCCACTGAGTCATAAAAAGAGGGCTGATGGCCTTGATCTCTGNTAGAATCTCAGAAAGGGGAAGAATCAAGTAAGATAATTCAATAAGGAAGACATAAAAATCTATCCACAAGCAATGTCATTTGTAGCTACCATGTATCCTTATATATACCTAGCACAATAGACAATTAATACAGACAATAAATATATAAAGAAGTGAGAAAAATATAGACAGAGATCTTTTGGATGCTGGACCCCAAACTCACTGACTTGATGAACACATTTGGTGAAAAATAGTCACCTGCAGAAAAGCAAATAGTCTTACACAGAAAAGCATATGCAGAGATAAACCTTGCTAATTTCAGGAACATGGTAGTTGTAACTGATTACATATTTCCACCATTATTTTTCCTACATGTGCCTTCCTATATGTCCTTGGGAGCAGCAGACTGGGGTATAAAAGTATCTTGTAAAGAGCTTATTGTTTTTCTGGGATACAGGAGTCCATGTATGTGTTGGTGGTCTGTGTATGATGTTTGCTATGTATGGATGCTTGTGAGCGCTTCCTTCATCATGCCCTTGTACACATCTACTCATCTGCCTATGTCTATGTGAACTAGTTCTGTTTGCAGCTTCTCCCATTTCAAACCTTCCAAAATTTAGCATACTCAAGCACGGCATATTTGTACAAAATGGGTCCTCACTTTTTTCTTCACCTATTTCATCCCTTAAACAGGGCCCCACAATAGGGCCATCCCAGAGAAACACGGACTTCTCAGGTGCTGCTGCTGCTGCTGCTAAGTAACTTCAGTCGTGTCCGACTCTGTGCGACCCCATAGACAGCAGCCTACCAGGCTCCCCCTCCCTGGGATTCTCTGGGCAAGAACACTGGAGTGGGTTGCCATTTCCTTCGCTAATGCATGAAGGTGCTAGTGGTAAAGAACCCACATGCCAATGCAAGAGACTTAAGAAGTGTGGCTTCAGTCACTGGGTCAGGAAGATCCCCTGGAGGAGGGCATGGCAAATCATTCCAGTATTCTTATCTGGAGAACCCCATGGACAGAGGAGCCTGGAGAGCTACGGTCCAGGGGTTGCAAAGAGTCAGAAATGACGGAAGCAACTTAGCACAGATAGAGAAACACAAAGTGTTTCTGTGTATGTCATTTGTATTACTTGAGTTTTGAAATCATGTGTGTACAGCTGTACAGGGATTGTCTTACATCACAATTACTGTTGGATTTTCTGCAAGGTGAAAATTAAAAGAATATGGATGTAAGCACTTGAAGCTTATGCATTGGTGAAATGATTCAGGAAGTTGGTCAGACTAATTTTCTACCAAAGACCCCAGGAAAAGAGGGGAGAGTTCTCTCAAAAGATTCTGCTCCAGAGCTTGGAGCTAGCAGCTTCCTCACCCGATAGGCTTTTTCTCCATAATTCCACTTTGAAGCCATATTTTAGAGGCTGCAAATAGAATCGTTACTGCCACTGAGTCATAAAAAGAGGGCTGATGGCCTTGATCTCTGCCGCCAAGTCTAGTATTCTCAAAGTCCCCTTTCCAGGAAGGAGAACGAGAGGAAGGCATCCAGAGATAAAGGCAGTTGGCAGACCCTCTCCCTACAGGCTCAGTGAGTTGAAGGTAACTCAGATCTCTATGAAGGCACATCAGAAGCTGGGTTCAGGCTGGAAGATGAGGGAGGCTGGTAGCTGGCCGTGAACTCCAAGATGATGCCTGTGGGGCCCTCTTACATGGGATGGCCAGATTATTTGGCCATAGCCCCCGATGAGGACACAGAGCATGTGGGGGTCGTGCCCCACGCCTTCAATCCTCACCCTTATATTTTTCCAGTGGCTACATTTCTGACCTGTCATTCCCTCCTTGATCTGTTTTTATTTTTTCCCTATAGTTTTCTGCTGTTATGGGACATTTCAAAAAAATCTGTTTACTGGCTTATTTATTTTTAATTACTCCAGTAATACACAAATAGGTTCTTGCTATAAAATATTCAAACAAAAAAGAA
>SJYW01035162.1:159074-169874 GCA_006410735.1 Raphicerus campestris | reverse complement strand
AGAGACACAGATGTATAGAATGGACTTTTGGACTCTGAGGGAGAGGGTAGGGTGGGATGATTTGGGAGAATGGCATTGAAACATGTATAATATTATATGTGAAATGAATTGCCAGTCCAGGTTCGATGCATGGTACAGGATGCCTGGGGCTGGTACACTGGGATGACCCAGAGGGATGGTATGGGAAGGGAGGTGGGAGAGGGGTTCAGGATGGGGAACATGTGTACACCCTTGGCAGATTTATGTCNTGTATAATATTATATGTGAAATGAATCGTCAGTCCAAGTTCAATGCATGATACAGGATGCTTGGGGCTGGTACATTGGGATGACCCAGAGGGATGGTATGGGAAGGGAGGTGGGAGAGGGGTTCAGGATGGGGAACACGTGTACACCCTTGGTGGATTTATGTCAATGTGTTGCAAAACCATTACAATATTGTACAGTATTTAGCCTCCAATTAAAATAAATAAATTTATATAAAAAATAAAAGTTGCAGGGGAAAAAATAAATAAAATGCACAACCTCTAAAATAAATAAATAAATAAAATTTAGATATTTATGCCATTCAATTATTTGTATAATCTGCCTTTTAAAAATCCATTTCTCATAAAGCTCTATAATAACAACAAAAATCAAAATATTAGTTTCATTGGTAAAGTTTCCTTGGAGAACACAACCTTGACCTGTAACCCTATTAGACTCACTAATACTTTTCTGTTGTATTGAACTGGCTTACCCAGAATAAAGTGGGAGAGGAAAAATACTTCAAGTCTNGTATAATCTGCCTTTTAAAAATCCATTTCTCATAAAGCTCTATAATAACAATAAAAATCAAAATATTAGTTTCATTGGTAAAGTTTCCTTGGAGAACACAACCTTGACTTGTAACCCTATTAGACTCACTAATACTTTTCTGTTGTATGGAACTGGCTTACCCAGAATAAAGTGGGGGAGGAAAAATACTTCAAGTCTTCCCTCTTTCAATTACAGTGCCAGAACTTGTTTCTATAAGCAACACTTATAGAAGATGGCTAGTGTTACAGTGAGGGCTGCTCTGAAGACAAGAGGCAGGACCCCAGACTGCATGTACATTTACCCTTCCCCAAAGCTCACACTCCTCCCTACCAGATACCTAACATTTGTGTGAGTTTTTGGCTAATGTTTTTGAGATTCACCCACATTATTGTATATATGTTTCCTTTGCACTGATGAATAGTGGTCCAAAGTATAGCTATACCACAATTTTTTTTAAATTCATTCACCTGTTGGTGAACATTTGAGTTGCTTCCAGTTTTGGACTATAATGAACAATGTTGCTTTAAACACTCAATTACATGTTTGGTGTGGACACGTGTTTCCTTTCTTCTTGGGTAAATACTTAAATGAGAGGAATTACTGGATCACATGATAAATGTGTGTGTTTAACTTTATAAGGTACTATATACTGTTTCCCAAAGTGGTTGTGCTATTTTACACCTCAGTGTATGAGATTTCAAGTTGTTACACATCCTTGTCAACACTTGGAATTTTCACTCTTTTAAATTGTAACCACTCTTGTGGGAATGTAGTAGTATCACACTGTGTTTTAGCTTACATCTTTCTGATGACTAATAATGTTGAGCATATTTTCATGTGTTTATTGGATATTTGTAGATCTTCTTTGTGAAATATCTATTAAAATATTTTGCCCATTTTAATTGTGCTTTATGTCATCTAATGATTGAATTGTAAAAGTTATTTACGTACTCTGGATACAATTTGTTAAATATGTGTGTGGTAAAAATGTTTTCCAAGTGTATGGCTTGCCATTTAGTCTTCTTAACTGCATCTTTGGAAAAAGGAAAAAGTTTTTAAACTTGATGAAGTTGATATTTATAATTTTTCTTTTATACTTCACTTTTCAGAGTGTCTCGTTTAAGAAATCTTTATCTGACTCAGTGTCATAAAGATTTTATGCTGTGTTCTTTTCTAGAATTTTATTAGTTTTAACTCAAACATTTAGATCTATAATCTATTTTAAAAGTTGATTTTCTATATAATATAAGGGAAGAGTTGAGGTTTATTTTTTCCATAGAAAGATCCAACTTTCCAGCACCATTTTCTCTATTGAATAGCTTTGGTAACTTTTGTTGAAAATCAAACTATAATACAAATATACAATATTTGAAACAGTATGTATGGATATGAAAATAGACAGATCAATGGAAGGCAACAACAGGCCCAGAAATAATCTTCTTCATATACAATCAACTGATACTTAACAAGGGAGACAACATTAAATTGGAAAGGGACAGTCTCTTTAACAAGTGGTGCTGGGAAAGCTGGAAAGGCAGAAAAATTAAATTTATTATACTACTCAAAAATTATTATACTACTCAAAAATTTATTATACTACTCAAAAATTAACTTGCAGTAGGTTAAGGACTATAACATAAGACCTGATGCCATAATTCCTAAAAGAAAACAGGGAAGAAGCTTCTTGACACGAATGTTGGTAATTTTTTTTTTTTGATATGACATCCAAAGCACAAGCGACAAAGAAAAAATTTAACAAATGGGACTATATCAAACAAAAAGTCTTCTGCACAGCAAAAGGACCAATCAACAAAATGAAGGCAACATATGGAATTGAGAAAATATATGCAGCTCATATATTGGACAAGAGGTTAATATCCAAAATATATAAAGAGCTCACACATCTTAATGATGATGACAATAGCAAGAGACAACTCAATTAAAGAATGGACAGAGCAACCAAATAGAAATTTTTGCAAAAAGAAATACAAATGGCTAACAGACATATGAGAATATGCTTAACATCACTAACCATCAAGGAAAAGAAAATCAAAACCATGATGAGATATAACCTCACACCTGCTAGAATGGTTATCATCAAGAAGAAAAGAGATAATAAGTGTTGGCAAAGATGAGGAGAAAAGGGAACCCTCGTACACTGTTACTGGGAATGTAAATTAGTTCAGCTACTATGGAAAACTGTATGGAAGTTCCTCAAAAATTAAAATTAGAACTGTCATAAGATCTAGCACTCCCACTTTGGGGTATATATACTAAAAGTATGAAAACTGGATATCAAAAAGATATCTGCACTCCTATGATTTTTACAGCATTATTTGTTTTATCAAATTTGGAAATATATCAGCCATGATTTCTTCGCACTTTTAATGTCCCCATCTGTCTCTCTTGTCCTTGTCTGTTACATTGTAGAGATTATGGGTTCTATTATTCTTCTCTTATGAATATCATTCCCTTTGTTTTAGATGGTAATTTCCTTGGCTGGGCTTGAATTCAAATTTCATTTCTCCTGTCTCCATTCAGAACTTCTGTCTTCAGCTGAACTGCTTTGAGTTCGTTCTTCATGTGTGCAGAGGCAGGAGACAGAATTTGTGAATTCCCTCTCTGGCTCTTGGCTTCCCAGGAATATGGTAGGTTTTTTTCCCCACGTGTCCTCGTTGCTGCTGTGTAGACTAGTCAGACTGCACTTAGTCCAGGCTAAGCGTCTCACAGAAGAGGCACTTTTACCTATAGCTGTCCACATCCCCCTTCCATGTGAACACAAATGCCCCATCAGTATCTGTCTGCTGCTGTTTATTCTCCACTACCTCAGGTAGTTTTTCCTCTTAGATTTTTATCATTGCTTTCTGCTGTGTGTGTGTGTGTGTCTGGCAGCAAATCTCCCTATCTTCATTTTTGAAGGATATTTTTGTTGGATATGAAATTCTTGAGTAAAAAAATTTTCTTTCAGCACTTTAAATATTTCATTGTCTTCTGGCCTGCATATTTTCTGAGAAATCTGCTGTACTTACTGCCTTTGTTCCCGTATGTCCTTTCTTCTGGCTACTTTTAAGAGTTTCCCCTATATGACTGGTTCTCAGAAATTTGGTTATGATATACCGTGTGTGATTTGAATGCATGTGTTCATCTTGGTTGAGGTTTATCAAGGTTCTTGAATCTGTAAAATGGAGTTCTAATCAAATATGGAAAGTCTTCAAATATTGTTTCTTCAATTTGTTTTCCATCTCTCTTCTTTTTATGGGATTCTATTACATATATGTTAGACTTTTTGATATTGTCCCACAAGCCACCGAATCTCCACTTATTTCCTCCTCCCCCTACAACCCCAATATAGTTTTCTCTGTGTGCTTTCTTTTAGATAGTTTTTATTACAAAGTCTTCAAATTCATTAATCTTTTGTTGTGAAATGTCTAACCTATGATTAATCACACCCAGGGAATTTTTCACTTCAAACTTTTTTCATTGTTATTAATATAAATTCCATTCTTATATCTTCCATTTATCTCATTATGCTCATTTAAGAAATCCTTAAATATATATTGAGTATACTTAAAATAGGTATTTTAGAGTATTTGTCTGTTAATCCAATATCTCTCATTAGTAGGTCTGTTTCTATTGATTGGTTTTCTTCTTGGTTATGTAACACACTCTTTTTGCTTCTTGACATATGTGTTCAGTTCAGTTCAGTCGCTTAGTTGTGTCAGATTCTTTGCAACTCCATGAATCACAGCACACCAGGCCTCCCTGTCCATCACCAACTCCTGGAGTTCACTCAAACTCACGTCCATCGAGTTGGTGATGCCATCCAGCCATCTCATTCTCTGTCATCCCCTTTCCTTCCTGCCCCCAATCCTTCCCAGCATTAGAGTCTTTTCCAATGAGTCAACTCTTCGCATGAGGTGGCCAAAATACTGGAGTTTCAGCTTTAGCATCGTTCCTTCCAAAGAAATCCCAGGGCTGATCTCCTTCAGAACGGACTGGTTGGATCTCTTTGTAGTCCAAGGGACTCTCAAGAGTCTTCTCCAACACCACAGTTCAAAAGCATCAGTTCTTTGGTGCTCAGCCTTCTTCACAGTCCAACTCTCGCATCCATACATGACCACAGGAAAAACCATAGCCTTGACTAGACGGACCTTTGTTGGCAAAGTAATGTCTCTTCTTTGTAATATGCTATCTAGATTGGTTATAACTTTTCTTCCAAGGAGTAAGCATCTTTTAATTTCATGGCTGCAGTCACCATCTGCAATGATTTTGGAGCCCCAAAAGATGAAGTCTGACACTGTTTCCCCATCGATTTGCCATGAAGTGATGGGAACAGATGCCATGATCTTCCTTTTCTGAATGTTGAGCTTTAAGCCAACTTTTTCACTCTCCTCACTCTCATCAAGAGGCTTTTTAGTTCCTCTTCACTTTCTGCCATAAGGGTGGTGTCATCTGCATATCTGAGGTTATTGATATTTCTCCCTGCAATCTTGATTCCAGCTTGTGCTTCCTCCAGCCCAGCATTTCTCATGATATACTCTGCATAGAAGTTAAATAAACAGGGTGACAATATACAGCCTTGACATACTCCTTTTCCTATTTGGAACCAGTCTGTTGTTCCATGTCCAGTTCTAACTGTTGCTTCCCGTCCTGCATACAGGTTTCTCAATAGGTGGGTCAGGTGGTCTGGTATTCCCATCTCTTCAGAATTTTCTACAGTTTATTCTGATCCATACAGTCAAAGGCTTTGGCATAGTCAATAAAGCAGAAATAGATGTTTTTCTGGAACTCTCTTGCTTTTCCCATGATCCACTGGGTGTTGGCAATTTGATGTCTGGTTCCTCTGCCTTTTCTAAAACCAGCTTGAACATCTGGAGGTTCACGGTTCATGTATTGCTGAAGCCTGGCTTGGAGAATTTTCAGCATTACTTTACTAATGTGCAAGATGAGTGCAATGTGGAGTACTCTGTGGCTCAGAGGTTAAAGTTTCTTCCTGCATTGCGGGAGACCTGCATTCGATCCGTGGGTCAGGAGGGTTCCCTGGAGAAGGAAATGGCAACCCACTCCAGTATTCTTGCCTGGAGAATCCCATGGATGGAGGAGCCTGGTGGGCTACGGTCCATGGGGTCACAAAGAGTTGGACACGACTGAGTGACTTCACTTTCACTTTTGAGCATTCTTTGGCATTGCCTTTCTTTGACATATGTGTGGTGAAGAATTAGATTTATCCAAAGAGTGATCGAGTCTTTATGCTAGCCACTTGTGGATAGCCTCTAAACCCCTGGTATGAAGAATTTGGTTGGTCTTTCCCCATTTTGGAACGTGGCCTCTAAATCCTTGGAGTTTCCTGAGCAATAGGAGTATTTTGCTATTAATGGAGGCCCTAATAGTTTATACTAAGTAGATGACTCAGAATGAAGGCTGGCCATGCCAGAATGACCAACAGTGTGGTTAGAGGTTTAGCATTTTGAGCCACGTAATATCAGCCTGACCTCTGAGAAGTGAGGTGGGCTGGAAATTGAGTTCAGTCAGCTGGCCAATGATTCAACTGATTGCGAATGAAACCTTAATGAAAAATATGGACACCAAAGCTTGGATGAGCTTTCTTGGTAGGCAAGACACTGCATATTGTTACACACTGGTGTACTGAGAAGGCAGTAGATCCTGACTCCATGGGGCGAGGACAAGAAAACTTCAAGTTGAGACCCCCTCCCCCTGACATAATCTCTTCTTTTGACTGGTTCTGATTTATGTCTTCTTGCTATAGTAAAGCTGTAATCATCAATATAGTGCTTTCCTGAGTTCTGTGAGTTGCTCTAGTGAATTATTGAATCTGAAGGATTAGTGGGAACCCCGACATTGTGGTGAGTTGTTCAGAAGTATTGTGATCCAAAAACCCCTGAACTTACTTGTGTCTGAAGTGAAGGCAGTCTTATGGAGGACTGTGTTCTAAACCTATGAAGTTCGGCTTAACTTGAGTAGTTGGAGTTGGAAGTCAACATAACATGTCTAGCAACTTGAGGGATGCTGAATATTGTGAAGTCTACATTGTCACTTGTTTGTTTTAACTATCTTCTTTTAAAGAGGGTTGCTGCTGCTAAGTCGCTTCAGTTGTGTCCGACTCTGTGTGACCCTATAAGACGGTAGCCCACCAGGCTTCCCCGTCCCTGGGATTCTCCAGGCAAGAACACTGGAATGCGTTGCCATTTCCTTCTCCAATGCATGAAAGTGAAAAGTGAAAGGGAAGTCGCTCAGTCGTGTCTGACTTTTAGCGACCCAATGGACTGCAGCCCACCGGGCCCCTCCATCCATGGGATTTTCCAGGCAAGAGTACTGGAGTTGGGGTGCCATTGCCTTCTCCTTAAAGAGGGTTGGAACTTGTTAAATTACTTGTTACTCATCTTGATCTTTTGGGGGAATTGATTTAATATTTTGTTAGGAATGTGGTTTTCACTTAAAAAATAAATTAATTCTATCACTAAAGCATGACCTTCTGGGATCACTGCTGAATTTTCCAGGCGATTTCTCTTTCTTTCTCTGACACACACACCAGTCATACCCCAAATTGCCTCTTACATCAAGCTCTCATACTCTGGACCATTATTCCCCTGTCCTAATCACCCCAGTGCCAGGTACCAGACAAACAGAATTAGCCCCTACAGTCAAGAGCACATGGAAAATATTCAAACTAGCCAATCCTAAACCTGCTTACCTAACCCTGTCCTGTCCTTCCTGAAGAAACCACAATAAAAGATCTTGTCCACATTTTCCTCTCACTCCCTCTGCCTCCTGACTGATCCTGATTCTTCCCTGTATGGTGTTGTGTGGCTTGCTGTGTCTCCCATTTCTAGGGATTGGTGAGTATAAACTTTCTTCACGATGGTCATTTCTGTGTCTGCCAGATTAAAACAAATCTTCAGTACCACTAAAACACACAGAAAGTAAATGCTGTATGATTATATTTATGTAAGTTTCAAAAGCTGGCATAAATAACTATGGTGTTACAAGTCAGGGTGGTAGTTATTCTGAGAGGGGACGTGAGGAGGCCTGACAGGAGCTTCTGTTATGCTAGTAATCAATTTCCTGATTTAGGTGCTGGTTGCAAGAATGTATTCAGGTTGTGCAAATCAATCAAACAGTCTGTTTCGAATCTGGGCACTTTCTTTATGCATGTAATATGGAGCAGTTACATTATTGGTTCCACTCTGCCTCTCCCCATATCCCTGTCCTTTGCAGTGTAAATGCAATACTCTCCTACTCTGACCTTGGAATCCATCATGTGACTTGATCTGGACAATAGAAAAAATAGAAAGTAAGAGTGTACTAGCTTTTGGCCTGAGCTTCAAGAGGTCTTGTGTGTTTCTTGTCCTTTTATGCTTCTGTTATTGACATTGTATTGATGTGATGGGGCTAGCTCACTTATGCTAGGATGAGAGCCATGGGGAACAGAGCTGTCTCAGCTAAGGTTCTCCATCCAAACCCAGCCTGGAGCAGGCCTCTCTCAGTTGCAACACAGATGAATGAGTGAGCATAGTTAAGATCAGCCTAGCTTAGCCTAGAACACCTGACCTGCATCTGACTCCCAGATGCGTGATCTGAAGATAACTGACTTCTACAACAGTTTGTTATGCAGCAAAAGCTGACTGACACAATAGTGAAAAAAGATGATGAGAACCAAAATTGGGCAAAGTTGTAAAAAGGGAGAATTGAGACAGGAGATATTTCATTTTAAAAAAGTATTCCATCAAATTGGGCTTGAAATGTCACATTACCTATTATCCTGATATGGTATGGTACCAAGAAATCTAGTTTCCCAGTCTGCAAGCCAGCCTCCAGGGAGGCTCTGGCTGTACTGAACAGACAAGAGGAAACTGGGAACACACAAAGAGGATCTGGGTGTGGATGGAGGAGAGTAGAGGGAAGATAAATGAGTTTATTTTCAGGTAGGGTGGAATTTGAGGTATCTGAAGGAAATCCAAGTGGAGTTGTCCAGCAAGGAGGAAATACAGATAAGAAGCTCCAGTCTTTGCTGGAGATCTAGATTTGAGTGTTCTCAACTAGAAGGTAGTAAATGAGGAATCTGGAACTGGATCTGGAAAGCCAGTGCAGACACAACTCTAGGTAGCTGTGAGAGCTGACGTCTGGTCACTCATGGACAGGTCCTACGTGGTGATCAACTGAAACTGCAGCATATTTACAATTTAATTTTTAACTTAACAGGAAAGTGATAAATACCTCTTCAGCAAGCAGAGGGCTCCCCATCACATTAAAGTATTACCATACACCAGGAATCAGGAAATAGCCTCAAACTGAACAGTTGAAACACTGTGTACCTTTCATTGGAATACCTGTTAGGAAATGGCAGGAGTGGATGGAGAAATATGAATGGGGCTCCTGAGAGGCAGTTAGTGGGAGCAAAGGGAGGAGGAGGAAGAAAGCACCCAAAACAGCGGGTGGAGGGAAAGGGAAAGATTGGGGTGGAGCCTGAAGTAAGGACAAGAGGAGAAAATTAATAGGGATGAAGCAATCAAGGCAGGTGGGACAAGAAGACAAGAAGATAAACAGTAGGCGGGAAGAGAAGGCCACCCTGGGTGGAGGAAACTGGGTTAAAGAAAGAATAGGACAAAAGGGGGTACAAAGCATATGAAGAATGCAGTCAAGGAAGCCTGGGTCTGGAATCAGAGATGGGAAAAAGATATATATATATCTTTTCAGTGGCATGCTGATTTAGTTTCCCGACCAGGGATCAAACCCCTGCCTCCTGCAATGCAAGTGCACAGTCCTAACCATGGACCACCAGGAAATTCTCAGAGAAGGGAAGAAGAAACAGATAGTGAAGGACAGGGTGAAGGAGGAGAGAAGGGCTGCAAACAGAAGGGAGAGGGAGAAAGAAATGCGTCTTAGGAGTTCAGAGCGCAGTTGCCCTTCGAATGGCAACTCGATTCATCCACATTAGATGAGAGACTAGCCTCTTTAATGCAGAAAGACCGCGGAGGCAGTAGGGATGGGGAGAGGCTGGTAACTATCCGGGGGCAAGGCGGTGCGGAGCGGTCACTAACCAAGGAACGTGGCTCCGAGACACAGAAAGCCTGGGGGATGCTGGGCCCAGCGTCGAAGGAAGGATGCAGGGCTGAGTGGAAGCAGGAGAGCGAAGGAGCACACGGAAGCGGAGGGGTTGGGGAGACCCTGGTGCTGATGGTCAGTGGGTGGGAGTTGCGTGGCGACCACACAGCGTGTGTTACGGCCGCGGAATCACCCTGGCTAAGTCGTACCTGTGCTTTTCTCTTATTTCCTAGTCTCAGAAGTTGCAACTTCAGAGGCTGATGGGTGAAGAACAAATCTTCAAAGGGCACTTAGAAGCTGAGAAGGGTGGCAGGCGATGAGAGAGCGCGCGCGCGGGCGAAGGCGCTAAAAGGGGCTAATAGAAGGGCCCAGGACACGACGTTGGCTCCACGAACGCCTTCGTCCATTCTCCGCCTGGCTGCTTCCCAAAGTACCAGCCTTGCGAAAGGGGCATCGCTGCGAGCCTAGCCAGGGCTGACCGCACCGGGATGGGAGGTAGGAGGCAGGGGCGGGAGCCAAGGCCGAAGGGGCGGACGCGGGGTGGCGTCTAGCTCTCCATAAAGGGACCGTGGGGGCCTCACTCTTCTGCGCTGCTAGCGGCCACCGGCAGGGAACACGGAGCAATGTCTGTTCGCTGCCAGCAGAGTCCGGTGCTGGCAGGCAGTGCCACTTTGGCCGCCCTGGGGGCACTGGTCCTGTACCTCGCGGAGCCCTCCGGCTACGGGAAGTACTCGGAGAACCTGATGCCAGTGGGTATCCGTCTGCCCGCCCGCGCCGCCTGGTTCCTGCAGGAGCTGCCCTCCTTCGTAGTGCCCGCGGGGATACTCGCCGGGCAGCCCAGCTCTCTTTTGGGTCCGCCTGCGACTGTGCTTCTGGGCCTCTTCTGCGCACATTACTTCCACAGGTAGCGTTTTCCTTTGAGGCGCGGAGTGGAGCGCAC
>SJYW01035162.1:136391-157499 GCA_006410735.1 Raphicerus campestris | reverse complement strand
GTGTGTTACGGCCGCGGAATCACCCTGGCTAAGTCGTACCTGTGCTTTTCTCTTATTTCCTAGTCTCAGAAGTTGCAACTTCAGAGGCTGATGGGTGAAGAACAAATCTTCAAAGGGCACTTAGAAGCTGAGAAGGGTGGCAGGCGATGAGAGAGCGCGCGCGCGGGCGAAGGCGCTAAAAGGGGCTAATAGAAGGGCCCAGGACACGACGTTGGCTCCACGAACGCCTTCGTCCATTCTCCGCCTGGCTGCTTCCCAAAGTACCAGCCTTGCGAAAGGGGCATCGCTGCGAGCCTAGCCAGGGCTGACCGCACCGGGATGGGAGGTAGGAGGCAGGGGCGGGAGCCAAGGCCGAAGGGGCGGACGCGGGGTGGCGTCTAGCTCTCCATAAAGGGACCGTGGGGGCCTCACTCTTCTGCGCTGCTAGCGGCCACCGGCAGGGAACACGGAGCAATGTCTGTTCGCTGCCAGCAGAGTCCGGTGCTGGCAGGCAGTGCCACTTTGGCCGCCCTGGGGGCACTGGTCCTGTACCTCGCGGAGCCCTCCGGCTACGGGAAGTACTCGGAGAACCTGATGCCAGTGGGTATCCGTCTGCCCGCCCGCGCCGCCTGGTTCCTGCAGGAGCTGCCCTCCTTCGTAGTGCCCGCGGGGATACTCGCCGGGCAGCCCAGCTCTCTTTTGGGTCCGCCTGCGACTGTGCTTCTGGGCCTCTTCTGCGCACATTACTTCCACAGGTAGCGTTTTCCTTTGAGGCGCGGAGTGGAGCGCACAGCCAGGCTCCCGGCGTCCAGGAGCGCAGGGCGCGGGGCGCTTGGAGGATCGCAGAGGGGAGGTGCGGGCGGCTGTAAGGAGCGTGGAGTGCGGGGCCAGGGGAGCATCTGACAGCGCCGGGGCTGCGGGCGGGACGCGGGCTAGTGGAGAAGCGATCGCGGGCAGACCTCGCCTCCGCTCTCCACCGCTCCGAGTGCTTCTCAGGTCTGCTTCGAATCCTTTGCCTGCGCTGGGGGAAGAGCGGGGCAGGAGGCGACCTGGAAAGCTCAAGCTGGGCAGAGCTGTTGGCCCAGCGGTAACCTCTCCGATTCCGCGCGATCCCGTGTTACCTGTGGCGTCTTGCTCATCTCCTTCTCATCCCTTCTTCACCTTTCCTTTACAGGGTGCGGGCGGGCTGGTTTTGAGGTCTTGGGAAATGCCCAAGTATTGGCATTTCCCGAAAGAAATGTAGCTCAGAGGCTCTGGATCAACTTATCTCGGCAGGGAGATGGGCAGAGCCAGACTTAAATGGTGGGAAAGAGAATGTAACGGGAATTCCCGAGCCTGAAGAAGAGTCTCACTTCTCCGGGCCCACGGAAAAGGGACCGCGCTCACCACCAACTCGCTTCATGTTCCCCTGGTACATAAGTGTTAATGAGTTGAAGTTAACTTAGAGCCCAAATGTTCTTCTGAATGAAAAAAAAAATCCCAAGTTCAGGAGAAATTTACCTTCTGGTCTGAGACGGAAAGAAGGAAAGAAACCAAGGGATTTCAGGATTTGGAGAATGACTGCTCAAAAGAGACTCATACGGGAAGGAACAAGCGCTTGATTCAGTTGCCCACAATACCTAGTCATTTGCCACCTGCAGTCCCATGTAGCTCCGTTGTAACCTTGTGAGATATGCATTTACTGTGCCCATTTTATAGACAAAGAAACTGAGGCTGTTTAAGCTTAGTGGCTGAATGAACATGATACAGCTAATGCCCAGACAAATTAAAATCTAAGCCTGCGAAACTCCGTGGCTTTCCCACCATGTTAAACGAGTAGAAACTCTGCAAGGAGAAAACAGAATTCATAGACAGAGAAAAGTTGCCAAACCAAACCAAGAACTGGAACAGAAGCACAGCCTTTTTTGAATAGAGAATTTATGGGATCAAAAAATCAAGGAAATCTAGGTTAGGCATTAGGGTAAACAATTTGTCTCAAAGCTGAAAGGCATCATGAAGGAAAAGTGATGCCTCATTTTGGGAAGAGGAAGTGTAGAAGAACAAGTTTTAAACTGTCTTTTCTTAAAACCTCTTCTTATCCTCTGGATCTTTTTTTATTGGTTAAGATTTAATATTTATGCAATTTTAACTGAATTCTCACTCTTTTAATAATTATTGCCAAGCAACCATTTTATAAATGGTTGTCCTTTTTGGATTTTATTTTACCCAGATTTAAGTGGTTTAATTTGCATAGAAAGAAAGACATTAGATGCAGAAGGTTAGAGACAAGCTTTTGATTTCGCTTGTTTTCTGAAAGCATGTTTAACAGAAAAAAATGTGATTTTTATCAGAAAGTTACATTTAGCACCATAAATAATATTGTTATGAATTCATTTCATCTTGCAGTAAAGATTAGTGTTTTCTGACAATCCTTTTAACAAAGAATTTTAGACTTGTTTTTAAAGCCAAAAAGTACTTTTCCTTAATAAATTATGACAAGTACATTAAAAGAACCAAGGAAATAATTACTCATAAGATGAATATCGACATACTGTTCATCTTATTCAGGGGAAATTTAAAATGTAAGTAAAGGATCTGGGGACTAAGTCTGCCTGCAGGAAAATTCCCACTGAAAACACAACTCTGGGTGAATGAGTTGTCCCTAAGGAATGAAGATGTGTTGTTTTGTACATCATTCCCCTTGTGTGAACTCTTTGTTTGAGTCCACTGGACTATTGAATCTGTTATCATTTTGAGTGCTTTCAAGGGGTTTCTCCAAGCACTATTTGAGTTTTCTATAATCCTCATACCAGCCCATTAAGGAAGTTCTATTATCACCTCCATTTTGCAGTTGGGAAACTGGGGCCAAAAAATGATTAAATGACTTGCCCAAGGTCACAGAGTAACCAGGGAGCTAGGATTTAGGTCCCTGAAGTTTGAATCCAGATCTCAGGCTCTTAGCTACCACGATAAATTGTTTTATATTTGTTCTTGCTGTCTCATTCTTGCCCTTTAAAAAAACTACATTTAGGTTTAAAATTATTTTTTAAGTTATAAAAATAATGAATAGAAATTATGGAAAGTACAAAAGTAGAAAAATTTCAATAATTTCAACACCTGAGTACATTAATTGTTAATGTTTTGGGACCTTTCCATCAAGGCTTTAATTTTTCTTGGTATATTTTTATACATGCTTGCTATATTGAATATATATAGATTTTAGTTCTACCTGAGTGCTGTCCATAATAAAAATTTCCCACATTATCACAGAATCTTTGTAAATATTATCTTAGTGGTTGCTTGTTATTTCACTTGTCTTAAAAACAATAATTTATCTATCCATTAATTTATAGTTTTTGAAATAATTTTTACATAAATGTTTTATTAAATGGGACAATTTGTCTTTTTGTTTAGGCTAGGTTAAATAAGGCTATGATGTACATTTTTGCATCTAATATTTTTTTCAGAAGTCAGGACCATTCTCTTAGCCAGGATTCCTAGAAGTGGTTCAAAGATATGAACATTTTGGTTTTAAGTTTTAAAAGTCATTTGGGTTGATAGTGAGGGTACATTAAAAAAAAGCTCCAGACTGTCTTGGTTTTATCCTGTACTGTGCATAGCTATGACCCAAATATGATGGAGGAAAAAGTGTTCACAAGAAGGCTGGATTATCTGTGGCTTAGACTCTTCTGCAAAATGTCCTTTGGGGACTATTCAAAAAGCAATATGTCCCATAGGATAGAAGGTGAAACTCTTTGTACCTTTCTCCATACAAGGATGACATACTAGAATGTGAATTTCACAAGGGCATAGGTGTTTGTCTCATTTGTTCATGGCTGTGTCTTGGTGTAGAAAGTGCTGGTAGTCACTAAAATTTGTTGATGCATGAATGAACTCTTCTTCTGACATCAGTAAAGGCAGTCAGAAATGTGGGAGAGCTAGCAATTACTTAGGAATCATTGCTGAGATTGCATGGCTAGGTCAACTCAGATCATTTTCTTCCCTTCAGAATCTATTGTTGTAGATATTTGGATGGTTTAGCTACATGAAAATGACTGCTGTGTAAGCATGTTCCCTAATCCCACGTCTAAAGTTGTTTAAAGTCAGAATTTTCTCACCTCTTGTTGACCTTGATTATAGCCTGAAACGATACTTTACCCCTACTCCCTGATTGATCATTTTCTCAACTTGCCATGGTGTTTCATGCAATAGTCGGCATACCACCTAAGCCTGGGGGAAGCTGAAGTTTTTTCCAGACTTGGGTGTGACCTTGGTGTTTAGATGAAAAAGAAAAATCTCTTTTCAAAAAAAGGTGACTATTTTGTAAAAGTTGATGGCAATTTAACCTTCCATGAGGCATGTCCAGAAACAGAAGGTAATGCACACATTAGAATCTATTTGAATTTGGAGAGAACTTTTCTGTAGTTTAGATGCTGAAACTAATGATGTTTTCTATTCAGCCAAGTACAACGATGGCTTCAGTAAGAGCTCTTTTTGCTTGATTGCTCAGTTCATCCTCCAGAGCATGAATCCTCCATCCTTCAAGACTCAGATTATCACTTCCTCCAAGAAGCCTTCTCTGAGTCCTTTCTCCTTTTGTAAATCAAGATGTGGTACCATTCTTTGGGCTTTCATAGCAGCCAGGGTGGCCTTCCATGAGGCACTTCACACTTGATCATAATTCTCTGTTTTAAAGAAATGTCACATCTGTCCAGGCTCCTCATTTTATAGAAGCAGAGGACCACAGAGTTTAGTCAATTAGAGGCAAAGAAGGGACTGGAACTTGAGTCTCCTGTGCCCTGCCAGTGCTTCTCCAATCTCATGACCTGGACACGCCTCAAATATTCAAAAGTAATCAAACCTTGTGAAGGAAATTAGTTATTGGCTGAAAATCAGAACGATGATTAATGTGGACACTGGAAACTATCTTAACAAATCTCTCCTCTTACACACTGAGAAGAAAGGCCCACGCGGAATAAACTGAATTCCTGTGGTCACTTAATCATGTGTTAAGGACATTCATGAGGCATAATTTGTATCAATTAAGATTAACTGAGAGATTCTTTAAAATGGGGGTCAGCAAGCTTTTTCTGTAGAAAAGCTAGATAATAGCTGTTTTAGGCTTTGCAGTCATAAAATCTCTGCTACAGTAGGTACTCAATTCTGCTATTGTAGCATGAAAACACAGACAGTATGTAGAGAAGTGAGTGTGGTAATGTTCCAGTAAAACTTCATTTACAAAAACAGGTAGTGGGCTGTATTTGGCCTGTGGGTCATATTTTGCCAGTCCTTCCTTAAGAAAATCATGAATAGCATAGCTTTGCATTTAGTTCTCTGTTAAATTCTATCATAAAATTGTTAAATCCTATATAAAAGCAGTGGACATAGTCTAGGAAAATTCTGCTACCTTTTAATAGGAATTTGGTAGTAAATCTCATTTTCTGAGGATTCTTGGGTTCCAAGTCCTTTATTTGAACCTTTGTGGAAAATAGTGGGAGCCTTGGAGTTTACGTTCTAAATGGGATGACATCATAAGCACATCTGAAACATATACAGCTATGTTTGCCAGAGATGTAAACAAGCTTTAAAGATCTTGACCACTTTTACCACACTGAAGAAGGGACCAACTTCTTACTCGTTTTAAGTCTAATTTAATGTCACTTAAAAGAACAATCGTGATAAGGAAACAGCGATCGTTGGTGAAGTGATGTGTATGAAGTTACATGATGAGGAAGGGGCAGAAGTAGGGCTTGAACTTGGGTCTCCCAATTCTTTATCAGAGTTCCACTAGCTCAGAACTGTGCTGGGCCCTAGGGGGAAGGAACACACAAAGGAAGTGCAATAGCTGGTCCTTGCCCTCCAGTAGGAAGGCAGGAAAATGCATCATAGTGTGTCTGACACTCCATCTGGTGTGAAAGCTTGGTGGTGGCAATGTCAGTGTGAGAGGTCCAGGACGGGTGGGCAAGTGCAGACTGAGGGACACATGGATCATGGTCCTGCTGCTGAACGTGCTGAGGTCTCTGATGCCTGTCTAAGTGTGCAGATGGGTGGGCAGGTTTTGAGGAAGCCCAATAAATAATGACACCCCTCTTCCCCATAATCAACTAAGAGACCCAGGAATTAGGCAACTAGAGACAAATTACCACCCTTATTAGTGGTAAAGCTGGTTTGGGGCAACATGGTTTCCATTTTGGATCTTAACACTGCCCCTCAGAAATACTCACCAACAACGATGGCTGAACACCACAGGCCTTATGCAGTAGTGCCTGTTCTGGAAAGACAGCAGAACTGAGAGGTCCTGCTTTCAAACTTATTATTTATTCCTCCTTTCCTGAGGGGAAATACGTGAGGGGGAGTGGAAAGGCCAGGAGGGATACTCAACTGAAGGGCCCTCAGTAAGCACGAGGGGGAACATGAATGTTTTCTGTTACCAGGTAGACCATGAAAATTGTCTACCTACTGATTTTTGCCAGAGCCTGGCAAGTTGGTTCTGGAACCTGGGGTACTTCTCATTTTGCTTTTTGACTCCTTGCCACATATGGCAATGCGGATATCAAAGGCTGGATTCAAGATGTTTAAAAAGTTCCTGTGCTCAACCCAACAGCCTTTGAGGAGACTCAGCTTAGCCTAGGAGCTCTAAATTTTAAAATCCTCTGAACTGGGGCCAGCAGTGCAATTTGCCTTCCATTTGGTTATGGAAGGGGGATGAAGGAAGGAGAAACCAACATTTATTGAGCTCCGGGTGTTCCTGGAATTATGTTATGTGTTTTATATCAGTTATCTCATTTTGACCTTGAGACAATTGCTGTTATTAATGTGGTTTCACAAATAATTGCGCTCTGCCTGGTGGTGGTGATTGGTGGAAGTGAAGGGGAGTGATGAGCAAGCACTTAGCTGGTCCTCAAAGGATGGTCTATCCCCAGGTTTGTGAGTGGGAATGAGACATTCAGTCAGGGAAAGGGGGCTGTTTGGTAACCTAGGACTTAAAATTGCCCTATGCGCCATGTGCGCTCCATCTTACAATACTTCTCCTCTTTTTAATATCAAATCTCTCTTTTATCATGCCATAATATCTGATCCTACTATCCAAGCCTTAAATAAGTTCTGGACCATTTTCAAGATTCTCCCATTATACTTACTTCAGGTTGTCAAGGCTGATCCTAAAAGTTACTGTGAAGAAAGTAAGGCCATTTGCTTTTGACAGTTTTCCTATTTGACAGTGAAAAATTCCAAATCCTTTTCTGTGTGCATTCTTTGTTTCTCACTCCTGCCTCTATCTGTCCTCTTTCAACAGCAGTGCTTGGTCTCACTTCAGTCTCCCAGTGAATGTTCTTTACTTACTAAAAGTTCCCTATCTGATAAACAAAATAAATACTAGTGTGTTGGGTCCTTTGTATTCTTGTTAGTGAATTTTGAAAATTCTTAGATATTCTAGATATAAGTTCTTTACCAAATATGTGCTTTGAAATTAGTTTCTCCTGGTCTGCATGACTTTTCTTTTTTCATTCTCTTAACTGTATCTTTTGAAAAACAGAGGTTTTTAATTTTGATGAAATCCAGTTTTTCTATTTCTTTTCAAGCAATTAGATCTAAGAAACCTTTATCTAGTCTAAAGTCACATAGATTTTCTCTTATTATCCTATAAAAGATTTATTGCTTCAGGTTCTACATTTTTGTCTATGACCTATTTTGAGTTAATTTTTATATAGGGTTAGAAATATGAATCAAAGTTCTTTCTTTTGCATATGAATAGCCCATTGTTCCAGTACCACTTGTCAAAAATACTTTTCTTTCTCTAATGAAATTGCTTCTGCACCTCATGATATGAACAAATACTTTGCTAAAGAAAACATATGAACGGCAAATAAAAACAGGGAAAGATGCTCAGCATCATTAGTCATTCACTTCAGTTCAGTTCAGTCACTCAGTCGTGTCTAATTCTTTGCAACCCCATGGACTGCAGCACACCAGGCCTTCCTGTCCATCACTAGCTCCTGGAGTTTACTCAAACTCATGTCCTTTGAGTTGGTGATGCCATCCACCCATCTTGTCCTCTGTCATCCCCTTTTCCTCCTGCCTTCAATCTTTCCCAGCATCAGGGTCTTTTCCAGTGATTCAGTTCTTTGCATCAGGTGGCCAAAATATTGGAGTTTCAGCTTCAGCATCAGTCCTTCCAATGAATATTCAGGATGAATATAGTCCCTTAGGATGGACTGGTTGGATCTCCTTGCAGTCCAAGGGACTCTCAAGAGTCTTTTCTGACACCACAGTTCAAAAGCATCAATTCTTCAGTGCTCAACTTTCTTTATAGTCCAACTCTCACATACATACACATACACATACAATCTCACATCTCACATCACATAATGTGATGTCACATGACATTAGTCATTAGGGAAATGCTAATCAAACTACAATGGGATACCAGTATGTTTCCATTAGAATGGCTACATTAAAAAGACTGAATGTACCAAGTGCTACTGAGGATGTGGAACACTTATACATTGTTGATAGGAATGTGAAATGGCAATCTCTTTGGAAAACATTTTGAAGTCTCTTAAACAGTTAAATATAAACATACCATGTGACCTGCCCATTCCATTGCTAGCTCTTTTCCCAAGCAACATAAAAGCATATGTTGACACAAAGACTTGTATACAAATGTTTCTAGCAGCTTTATTTGTCGTAGCCAAAAACTGGAAACCACCCAAACGTCCATCAAAAAGTAAATGAGTAAATAAACTGGTATAGCCAAATAATTGGATAGTACTCCATCATAAAAATGAATGAACTATTGCTGTGAGCTACAAGGATGAAGCTCAGAATAGTTATTCTGGGTAAAGAAGCCAAGCAAAAAGAGAGTGCATGCTTTATGACTCCATTTGTATACAACTCTGTGAAATCCAAACTCATCTATGGAACAAGAAGTACATCAGTGATTTCCTGGGGACATAGGGAGAGACAGAAGGAAAGAGATTATGAGGAGGATGAATAAAATTTTGGTGGAGATGGATATGTTCATTATTTTGATGTCATGACTGTTTTAAAATTTATCAAACTGCATGCTTTAAATATGTGCAGTTGATTGTTAATTGTATCTCAATGAAGATTGAAAAAACTATAAGTAGACCTATGAAAAAGCTGTGTGTATGTGTGGCTTTGTGTCACTGACATTTGTTTAGACTTTCTGTGAGGTGATGTTTAGCAGTAGCTGAATAGCTGTTCACTTCCTTCCACCAGAAATTTCACTTGGGGAGGATACTCAAGGGAAATAGTCCAAAAGAAAGAAACAATTTACATAAAATTATGGTGTTACGGTTCACAACTGTAGAATACTGGAAGTTACTTAAATACTCTACTATGAGGGGCTGATTGTAACTAATATGATTGAATATTATGTATACTTCAAAAATATTAGCTTCTTGGATCTGTGTCTGTGATGAAAATAAGTATAATGTAAAAGGTCATTTAGTGAAGAAATAGCGCAAAATGAATATGCTCTGAGAAATCCCTCCAACACTTATGAATTAATATATTAATTAAAGTGATATGAATAGCTGATAATTTTGGTTTATAGATTTGTATGTAATATTTTCAAAGTGTTTAATTGTATAACTCTCACTATACCTAATATGTAGTCNAGCGCAAAATGAATATGCTCTGAGAAATCCCTCCAACACTTATGAATTAATATATTAATTAAAGTGATATGAATAGCTGATAATTTTGGTTTATAGATTTGTATGTAATATTTTCAAAGTGTTTAATTGTATAACTCTCGCTATACCTAATATGTAGTCAGAGAAGGCAATGGCACCCCACTCCAGTACTCTTGCCTGGCAAATCCCATGGATGGAGGAGCCTGGAAGGCTGCAGTCCATTGGGTCACTGAGAGACTTCACTTTCACTTTTCACTTTCATGCATTGGAGAAGGAAATGGCAACCCACTCCAGTTCTTGCCTGGAGAATCCCAGGAATGGGGGAGCCTGGTGGGCTGCCGTCTATGGGGTCACACAGAGTCGGACATGACTGAAGCGACTTAGCAGCAGCAGCAGCACTATACCTAATAGAAGGAATAATACTGACATTATGAGATTTTAAGTTACCTTGGTAGCTATATAATTAAATGCTAATAGAGATCAAGACATTTCTACAAGAATGGATAAACACAAGGTCCTACTGTATAGCACAAGGAGCTATTGATATAAGCAATATCTTGTGATAAACCATAATGGAAAAGAATATATAAAAGAATATATATGTGTATAACTGAGTCATTTTGTGGTACAGCAGAAATTAACACAAGACTATAAATCAACTATACTTCAATAAAATGATAAAAGGAAAGATCTTTCTACAAATAAGCATTGTTTTGAGGGGAAAGTCACCACTACATGATCTCCCCCACTAAGCCACTATGACATCACTAACTTCTGAAATTGTCATCTTTCATTTTGACACTTTGAGTTAGGGTATTGAAGATTCCTTAAAATGCAGTTGTGCTTAAAGTTGTTGTTCTGTTGCTCAGTCGCTCAATTGTGTCTGACTCTTTGTGACCCCATGGATTGCAGCACACCAAGCTTCCCTGTCCTTTACCATCTCCCAGAGCTTGCTCAAACTCATATCCAGTGAGTTGGTGATGTCATCCAACCATCTTGTCCTCTGTCATCCCCTTCTCCTCCTTCCTTCAGTCTTTCCCAGCATCAGGATTTTTCTAATGAGTTGGCTCTTCACATAAGGTGGCCAAAGTATTGAAGCTTCAACTTCAGCATCAGTCCTTCCAATGAAAAGCAGAGATTTTTGTAGTTTGGTTGAAATCCATCACATTGCTATTTGTTTCTATTTGTCTCTGTTATTTGTTCATATTTCCCCTCTATCTTCCATCTTTTGAACTGAGTGTTATTTTATTCTATTTTATATCACCATTTACTTTCAAGTGATATTATACCTCTTCATGTATAGGAATATCCACTTCTCCCCTGTTGACATTTATGCTATTGTATTTGTTTTACTCCTATACATGCCATAAGAAGCTTCAACATATTGCTCTTATTTTTGTTTAAACAGTCAATTATCTTTTAAAGGGATTTAAAAGATAAAATCATGTATTTGCCATTTCTGATGTTCTTTACTTTTGAATGTTGATCTATATTTCTATCTTATTTTTTCTTTTGCCTGAAGAATTTAATTTTTAGGACAGTTTTTTTTCATATTTTGAGTATCTGAAAATGTCTTTATATCTCCTTTATTTCTGAAGGTATATAATTCTAGATATAACATTCTAGATTGCAGCTATTTACTTTCAGTACTTTAAATACATTGCTCCACTGTTATCTTGCTTACATCATTTCCAAAAAGAAACCTGTCTTTTTCCTTATCTTTTTCCTCTTATGAAACTGTCTTACAGATCACTGATGCTTTTATCATTTTTTAAGTTTTTTTTCAATGTGTTTCTTTTGGATAGTTTTTGTTGCTATGTCTTCAAGTTTACAGTCTTTTATTCTGTGATATCTTATGTGTTATTAATCCTGTTTCCAATCTCAGATGTTGCAGTTTCCATGTCTAGAAGTTCGATTTTGGCCTTTTTTGCTATTTTCTATGTCTCTACTTAATTTTACATACATATGAAATACAATTATAATAGCAGTTTTAATGTCATTGTCTGGTAATTCTAACATCTGTGTTTTCCTGCTTCTTTGCATGCCTGGTAATCTGGACAGAGGAACTTGGTGCATGGGGTCGGAAAGAGTCAAACATGACTGAGCAGCTAAGTGCAGCTCGGCACACTGTGCCTTGCTGGCTATTGCATATTTTTGTATTCCGATAAATATTCTTGAGCTTTGTCCTGGGGTGCAGTTAAGTTACTTGGAAGTAATTTGGCCCTTTCAGATCTTGATCTGATTTTCTAGGTACTTCTAGAAGAGTGCTAGTGCAAGAGCTAATTAATTCTCTCCTCTGATCCAAGGCCTTTTTGAATACTCTACCCAGTGTCNTACTTGGAAGTAATTTGGCCCTTTCAGATCTTGATCTGATTTTCTAGGTACTTCTAGAAGAGTGCTAGTGCAAGAGCTAATTAATTCCCTCCTCTAATCCAAGGCCTTTTTGAGTACTCTACCCAGTGTCCCATGTATTACAAGTTTTTCATTCTAGCTGGTGGTAATGGGCTCTATTCCTGGACCATTCTGAATGACATCAGAATCCCGATAAAACTGGGCTACAGTATAAAGTCGAACAGCTAGAATTAGAAAACCACAGTTTTGTTTTTGCAAACAATGAGAAATACAGGATACAAAGCTGTAGCTTAGAGAAATGATGTATTTGTGTCCAACAGTGAACATGTCTTGTCCTTAGCTTAACTTAGTAAGCTTGCTGAACTTTGTACTTCAAGGTGAAAACCACCCAGTGTCACAATTTGTTATTTTGGTCATGGTCATTTATCATGAGTGGCTGAACAGGTGTGTTTACACAATGCCAAAACACACACCAAACCTGTCAACTTGAAAAGAAAAGATAAACTAGTTATTTAAATTAATTGATTAGTTACTCAGGTCAAGAGATCCATCNGAGTGGCTGAACAGGTGTGTTTACACAATGCCAAAACACACACCAAACCTGTCAACTTGAAAAGAAAAGATAAACTAGTTATTTAAATTAATTGATTGGTTACTCAGGTCAAGAGATCCATCTGGGTCTATTAATACACTAAGATCTTGATCTTAGGAACAAACAAACAAATAAATGAATAGGGTCAGTGGTCTGTAGGCTGTCTCTTGTAGGAGGTTGTACCTCAATGATGATTACTCATCCCATCACTCAGAAGAATCCTCAGTTTCTTAAAACTTTGGTAATTAACTGACTATTCAGACTGAACTTCTATTTTGATGTAGAGGCAGAAAGAAAGAGGAAAATTGAATAAATGAGCAATTCCAAGTTCTCTCAATACTACCAGGACAAAAATATTAAGAGACAATATAAACAGGAAACTTAAAAATGGTATACTATGTTTTAGGTCTTCATGAGCTGGTCATCTCAACATCTTTCATAATTTTAATGTATCCATTGGATCATGACCACCAGATAATTCACACCAGATGACATTTGCAAGAGGTTGACAATGGGACCTGTCTGTTCTGGAATTTTTCCCATGGTACAACCCTTATGAAAAATGATCAACCATTCTACTGCAGGGGGAAAAAAGTAGTTTTATTGAATTGAGGCCCTTAAAAAATACTCTAATTTCTCTATGTGTACATTTGGAGAAACCAAAACATCTGGTCACTGCCAATTTGAAAAGTTTGTTAAATTTCTCATTGGAGGTTATGGAGTCAGTGGTTTTTAACCCTGGCTACACATTGGAGTCATCTGGGGCGATTCTTAAATGCTGCCGAGGCTCCCGATCCTATGCCCTTGATTCTGAGCTATTTATCTTCAATGTGCCTCTTCACCTTTAGCAATGGGTGATTTGAATATGCAACCAGAGGTGAGAGCCTCCAATGTAGACAAATCCCCATGAAACTGGCATTGTTTTTCGTACAGTGAATGCAACAGAGCAAAGTGCTCAAGAACATAAACTCTGAAAATNGACTGGGGGCAGGAGGAGAAGGGGACGACAGAGAATGAGATGGCTGGATGCATCACTGACTTGATAGACATGAATCTGAGTGAACTCCGGGAGTTGGTGATGGACAGGGAGGCCTGGCGTGCTGCGATTCATGGGGTCACAAACAGTCGGACACGACTGAGCGACTGAACTGAACTGAAGAGGGGATAAGCCAGAGAAAGCCATGTGAGATGATTTTTGTTACTACTTGCAAGGCAATCATTAAGACCTTGAGAAAAATGCTTTCTCTGTCCTTCCACATCTATTTTAGGATTCTTGCCTCACTATTTCTCCTTTCACNCAGAGAAAGCCATGTGAGATGATTTTTGTTACTACTTGCAAGGTAATCATTAAGACCTTGAGAAAAATGCTTTCTCTGTCCTTCCACATCTATTTTAGGATTCTTGCCTCACTACTTCTCCTTTCATTCAGGCAGGGCCTTCATGTTCTCTAAGGATACCAAATGCCATAGGGAATGTCCACATGGAAAAGCTCTATCTAGAATTCTCCTTTCTCCAAGTGTCTCATGTTGTGAAATGACCTCTCTTCTCCATAATTACAATTCTCATTTTCACACTGGAGATGATGTTAGGTAGGGTGATTGGCATCTGATTACTATTTGTTAAAGTGTTTATGCAAAGCATGAATGAGGGACAGGCTCAACTTTCTTTCTGGGATGATATTGATATTTCATCTTCTATTTTGGTATAAGAGTTTTTGAGAGGGATAATTGGGTCTTTTTCCTAGTCACCTAGAATCAGTTGTAAGTGTTCTCATAACAGATGCTGACTCCCACTTCTGAGAGATTATTGCCCATAGGTTTTAGGTGTCACTTAGAAGATAATAGGAAGTAGAGCGCCCTGAGAGAGTGGGACAAAAGGATGGGAGGTTTCAATAAAAGAACTGGAAAGAAAAGATTTGAGACTGGGGAATTTGCAGGAAAAATAAATCTTTTGGGATATGGCCATGTATGTCTGTGTCGTGCATGTCTGGAATCCTGAGAATGGAGAAGAAAGAGGGAAGCAGCAGGAGAGGGACCCACAGGGGATATGCTGTGAGCAGACAAAGACTAGGGCTCAAAGATCATTTTCACACTGTCTTAGGCTGGCCCTTGGCTTTATACAGAGATACTCTAATGATATATTTCCTTGGTTTAGAAAGAAACACTTAGCCATTAAGTTCTAATAAGTGCCAGTTACATTAATCATACTGTTTAATTCTTTCAACAACCTTCTGAGGTTGGTTGTTATTATCCTCCTTTTATAAATGGGAAACTGAGGTTCAGAGGAGTTAAGTTGCCAAGATCACTGTGGTAGTTAAAAATATATATCTCTAAATTTTTCTGATGTGACTTCCTTGAAAAGTTGGTACCAAAGAGATAGTTAAGAGAGAGTTCTTTATGTATTCTAAATTCTAGTTCTTTGTAAGATATGTGGTTTGCAGATATTTCCCCCAATTGTGTAATTTATCTTTTCATTCTCTTAACAGGGTCTTATGAAAACCAAAACTTCAAAACTTTTTGGCGAAGTCCAGTTTATGAATTTTTACTTTTATGGATAATTCTTTGAGATGTTCTATAGAGACAATCAATGGATGTGAGTTTGAGTAAACTCTGGGAATTGGTGATGGACAGGGAGGCCTGGCGTGCTGCGGTTCATGGGGTCGCAAAGAGTCAGACACGATTGAGTGCCTGAACTGAACTGAACTGATAGAGACAATCATGTCATTTTCAAACAAGAACAATTTTATTTCTTTCCTTCTGATCTGTATGCTTTTGATTTTTTTCTTGCCTTATTGCTCTGATTAGAATTTCCAGCACTTTGTTAAATGGGAGTAGAGAGATAAGACATCTTGTCTTCTTTATGATCTCAGAGGGAAAACACTTAGTCATTGATCATTAAGTATAATGTTAGCTGTAGATGGACTTTATCAAGTTCAGAAAGTTTCCCTTTATTCCTATTTCTCAGTGTTTTTATCATTAATGAGGGTTGAATTTCATCAACTTTTTTTTACAATGATTGATATGATCATAATATTCCTTTTATTTTTCTGTTAAAAAGTTAAATTGCATTGATTGGTTTTGAATATTGAACCAGTCTTGCATCCCTTGGATAAATCTTACTTGCTTAATCATGTTGTATAATTATTTTTATGTATTGTTGAATTCTATTTCTTAATAGTCTGTTAAAAATTTTCGTGCCTGTAATCATGGGTTTTAGTAGCTCGTAATACTTTTTTCTTTGTACTGTGTTTGTCCGGTTTTTGTGTTAGAGTAACATTAGCCTTATAAAGTGAGAAGATTGAGCAGAATTAGTGTTAAATTATTTTTAAATGTTTGGTAGAATTCTCTAGTGAAACTATCTGGGCCTGGAGGGTTTTTTTGAGGAGTTTTAAAGTTATGAATTAAATTTCCTTAATAGCTATAGGGCTAGTCAAAAGGTCTATTTCATTAGGGCAAGTTATGATATCTTGTGTCTTTCAAGGATTTAATCTATTTCATCTAAACTGTCAAATTTATACATGTATCATGGCTTCCCTGATAGCTCAGTTGGTAAAGAACCTGCCTGCAATGCAGGAGACCCTGGTTTGATTCCTGGGTCAGGAAGATCCATTGGAGAAGGAATAGGCTACCCACTCCAGTATTCCTGGGCTTCCCGTGTGCTCAGCTGGTGAAAAATCAGCCTATAATGTGGAAGACCTCAGTTCAATCCCTGGGTTGGTAAGATCCCCTGGAGAAGGGAAAGGCTGCCCACTCCAGTATTCTGGCCTGGAGAATTCCATGGACTGAATAGTCCATGGGGTTGCAAAGAGTCAGATAACACTGAAGAATTTTCACTTTCACATAATTATTCATAGTATTTCATTAATATCCTTTTGATGTTTGCAGGTTCTGTTTCTTTCCTGATTATGTTTTCTCTGTTTTCTTTATTAGTCTCTTTAAAGGTAAATTTTATTCATATTTTCAAAGAATTCATTTTATTGCTATTTTAGTATTTTGAATTTGATTGTTTTTTTGCTCTTATCTTTATTATTACCTTCCTTTAGATTTATCATACTCTTTTTTTCTAGGATTTTAAAGTAGGGGTTTTGAGACTTTTTCTATTTTCCATTGTATGTATTTAGTACTACAAAATTTTCTGTGAGCACTGGTGAGACGCGGCCAAATTCTGGAAATATTTTGAGGTAGAGCTAGTAGGATTTGCTAATAGATTCTATGTAGATTATGAGAGAGAAAAAGAGAGAGAGAAGGGGAAGAAGTAAATGATGATTAAATGTCTTTAGTCCAAGCAAGTGGAAGAATGAACTGAGATGGGCAGGTTCAGGGGTGTGCAGGTTTGGGGATGAGTGGGGAATCAGGGGTTTGGGCGTATTAAATTTGTGAAATCTTTTCAACTAAATGCTTAGTAGGGAGTTGGCTATATGAATTTGAGTTCAAGGACTGCAGACATCCTGCCTGGAGGCATATATTTGGGNCAGGAAGGCCTGGCGTGCTGCGGTTCATGGGGTCGCAAAGAGTCAGACACGATTGAGTGCCTGAACTGAACTGAACTGATAGAGACAATCATGTCATTTTCAAACAAGAACAATTTTATTTCTTTCCTTCTGATCTGTATGCTTTTGATTTTTTTCTTGCCTTATTGCTCTGATTAGAATTTCCAGCACTTTGTTAAATGGGAGTAGAGAGATAAGACATCTTGTCTTCTTTATGATCTCAGAGGGAAAACACTTAGTCATTGATCATTAAGTATAATGTTAGCTGTAGATGGACTTTATCAAGTTCAGAAAGTTTCCCTTTATTCCTATTTCTCAGTGTTTTTATCATTAATGAGGGTTGAATTTCATCAACTTTTTTTTTACAATGATTGATATGATCATAATATTCCTTTTATTTTTCTGTTAAAAAGTTAAATTGCATTGATTGGTTTTGAATATTGAACCAGTCTTGCATCCCTTGGATAAATCTTACTTGCTTAATCATGTTGTATAATTATTTTTATGTATTGTTGAATTCTATTTCTTAATAGTCTGTTAAAAATTTTCGTGCCTGTAATCATGGGTTTTAGTAGCTCATAATACTTTTTTCTTTGTACTGTGTTTGTCCGGTTTTTGTGTTAGAGTAACATTAGCCTTATAAAGTGAGAAGATTGAGCAGAATTAGTGTTAAATTATTTTTAAATGTTTGGTAGAATTCTCTAGTGAAACTATCTGGGCCTGGAGGGTTTTTTTGAGGAGTTTTAAAGTTATGAATTAAATTTCCTTAATAGCTATAGGGCTAGTCAAAAGATCTATTTCATTAGGGCAAGTTATGATATCTTGTGTCTTTCAAGGATTTAATCTATTTCATCTAAACTGTCAAATTTATACATGTATCATGGCTTCCCTGATAGCTCAGTTGGTAAAGGGAATGAAGAGAAACCAGCAAAAGAAAATGAAGAGAAGTCAGTGAGGTAGGAGAAGGATTAAGAGAAAGTGGTGTGCTGGAAGCTGAACGAAGACAGTGCTTCCAGAAGGATGGAGTGATCAACTTGTCAAATAAGAGAGCTGAAAATTGGCTCTTGGAATTGAAAATATGGGGGTCTCTGGAGGTCTCACCAAGATCAGTTTCTGTTGGGGGGAGGAAAGACAAAAGGAGGAACAGACATAGAGATGGCAAGTATTAGACAACTCTTTTGAGGAGTTTTGCTATAAAAGAAAGCAGGAAAATGGGGTAGTGGATAAAGGGGGAGATGGAGTTGAGGACAGAGTTATTACTATACATAACAAGTAAATATATATATGGAAACCTTGTATTTTATACATAGAATTTGAATTCATTTTGATTGACAATGAAATCTAAAATTTCATAAGTGAAAAGTCTTCAATAGGCTTGATAATCTCAGCAATACATTTATGTTTGAAGAAGACTTAGTTAAATATGAGATGGTCTATGCAAGATGTATAATTTTAAAGTTTTTTCTTTAGTTTAATTTGGATGTGGAATTTCAGTTAACCCTTTCCAATAAGCATCCCCCCAAATGAATATTTACTTAGCAGTGATAGAAAACTTTATATTTACATAGTGCTTATCAGACTTTGATTCAGAACAAACACAGAGGAATGAAACTTTACAAGAAAAAGTGTAGGAGGGAATTAAAGTGAAGAGGTTCCAAACCCCAGGGAAACTGAGTCTCAGGTCATGCCGGGATCTGAAGGTATAACTCCCCTGCAAACCTCCACAGCACTAATGCTCAGCCTCCTAGGTGTTCTCTCCTCCCCTCTTCATTGTTCTTACCACTTTCTGCACTGAAACTCTCATTTTAGACTGCTCCCAGCTTTCCAAGAGCAAAGTTTTTCCAGTCAGAATGATCTGATTTGTTCTCCAGGACTCCTGGCTTTCCAGAGCTTTTTGCCCGAGCAGCTAGGTTGCATTTACCAGTCACTGTTGCAGTTGGGTGGTGCCAAAGGAATGAAAGTGGGAGTAATATATGCTACTTCTAGTCTGCAGCCTGGCCCTTAAGAAAACCTGTACACAATCCTCCATGCTGTTTTTGTCTGCTGGCCAGAGGAAGAAGAGGCCCTGAAAGAGCCTGGATCCTCAGTGATTATGGAGCAGCATTGTGAACAGCACTGTGCTGACACAAGCAAGGAATGAGCTTTTACTGTGTGGAATCTCTTGGGAGCTGTTTATTATAGTAGTGAGCCTGTCCTGAGTAATATACACTCCTTTGGGTGAAATGTGATTGAGTATTGACTTTCCGTTCAGATTCGTAGAAAGTTCTGAAGGGGGCATACATGGTTTAAAGAGTGGGTACATGGTTTAACTTGGCTGCATGCACTATGTCCTGGGTTTTCAAAAGGCAAGGACTTTGCTTTTGGCCTGTTTTGGGAGTACTGATAGCACTTACAGTGCCACACTGGGAGGCTTTTTTTTTTTTTTTTAATAGCCTTTCTTTAGCCTTTAGAACCACTATACATACACATGTATCATTATGGTTTTGATGAAGTCCAATACATCTATTTTTTTCCTTCTTGGCTTTTGAAGGATCATTTTCCTGGTAAAAAATTGACAGTTTTTTGGTTTTTTTTTTTGTCAGACTACTGAATACGTCTTTCCATTGCCTGCTTGCCTTCATGATTATTCTACTGAATGTGATGAGTTTCTTCTCTACTGCTGTTTTCACAATTCTCTCTTTATCTTTGGCTTTCATCAGTTTAACCATTTTACACATAAATTTTGGTAAGTCTATCCATGTGGCATTCACTGAACTTCTTGGATGTGTTGATTAGTGTTTGTCATCAAATTCAAAAGTTTCTGGACATTACTTCTTCAAATATTCTTTCTGCCCCTTTGTCATTATTCTCTCTGTGTCCTACAGATTTCTGAATTTCTGTTTATTTTTCTCTATTCCTCAAATTGGAATAGTTCAATTAAACTGTCTTCAGCTTCATTGATTCTTTCTTCTGCCTGCTCCAGTCTACTGCTAAGTTCCTCTAGTGAATTTTTCATTTCAGTTGTTATACTTTTCAACTTCAGATTTTTATTTGGTTCCATTTTATAGTTTCTATCTCTATTGGTATTCTCTATTTGATAGTCTCTCATTCTTATAAATTCATTTAAGTCTTTAGACATGATTTGTTTTAGCTCTGAACATATTTAAAATAATTAATTTAAAATTTTTGCCTAGTAAATCCAGTGTCTGGTCTTCTCAGAGACACTGTGAGTTGGTTGCATTTTCCCCTATGAATGACTCATAGTTTCTTGTTTCTTTGAATGTTCCATAATTTATTGTTGAAAACTATAATACTATGTAACTACGCTGGAAATCAGATTCTGTCTGCCTCCTAAGGTTTTTTGTTGTTACTGTTTGCCTAGTAGCTTTTCTGAACTTATTCTTTGACGCCTTTGTCTTTGTTGATGTGGCTAAAGTCATTACTTGGTTTTCTTAGTGACGAGTTAATGATCAGAGATTTCCTAAAACACCTGAAACCAAAGTCTCCCAGTCTTTGCCAAGGTCCTCTGTGTGCATCTTAGAGAAGTCCTTTCACAACCACCTATGTAGTTTACAATTCTGCTTTGGCTTCACTTACTACTTGCTCAGACCTCAAAGTCAATCAGAAGTGGAGCTTAGGAAATTTTCAGGTCTTTTTTTTTTTTAATTTTATTTTTACTTTATTCTGCTTTACAATACTATATGGGTTTTGCCATACATTGACATGAATCAGCCACAGGTGTACACAAGCTCCCAATCCCAAAGCCCCCTCCCACCTCCCACCTCATATCATCTCTCTGGATCATCCCCGTGCACCAGCCCCAAGCATCCTGTATCCTGTATCGAACATAGACTGGCACTTCGTTTCTTACATGATAGTATACATGTTTCAATGCCATTCTCCCAAATCATCCCACCCTCTCCCTCTCCCTCAGAGGCCAAAAGTCCGTTCTATACCTTTGTGTCTCTTTTGTTGTCTCACATACAGGGTCATCATTACTATCTTTCTAAATTCCATATATATGTGTCAGTATACTGTATTGGTGTTTTTCTTTCTGGCTTACTTCACTCTGTATAATC
>SJYW01035162.1:101360-135044 GCA_006410735.1 Raphicerus campestris | reverse complement strand
ATTTTTAAAAAAATTTTATTTTTACTTTATTCTATGTTACAATACTGTATTGGTTTTGCCATACATTGACATGAATCAGCCACAGGTGTATACAAGCTCCCAATCCCAAAGCCCCCTCCCACCTCCCACCTCATGTCATCTCTCTGGATCATCCCCGTGCACCAGCCCCAAGCATCCTGTATCCTGTATCGAACATAGACTGGCACTTCGTTTCTTACATGATAGTATACATGTTTCAATGCCATTCTCCCAAATCATCCCACCCTCTCCCTCTCCCTCAGAGGCCAAAAGTCCGTTCTATACCTTTGTGTCTCTTTTGTTGTCACACATACAGGGTCATCATTACTATCTTTCTAAATTCCATATATATGTGTCAGTATACTGTATTGGTGTTTTTCTTTCTGGCTTACTTCACTCTGTATAATTGGCTCCAGTTTCATCCATCTCATTAGAACTGAGTCAAATTTATTCTTTTTAAGGGCTGAGTAATACTCCATTGTGTATATGTACCACTGCTTTCTTATCCATTCATCTGCTGATGAACATCTAGGTTGTTTCCATATCCTGGCTGTTATAAACAGTGCTGCAATGAACATTGGGGTACATGTGTCTCTTTCAATTCTGGTTTCCTCGGTGTGTATGCCCAGCAGTGGGATTGCTGGGTCATAAGGCAGTTCTATTTGCAACTTTTTAAGGAATCTCCACACTGTTTGCAGTGGCTGTACTAGTGGCTGTACTAGTTTGCAGTCCCACCAACAGTGTAAGAAGGTTCCCTTTTCTCCACATCCTCTCCAGCATTTATTGCTTGTAGACTTTTGGATGTTTTAAAAAATACTTGTTTATTTATCTATGGCTGTGCTGGGTCTTCACTGCTGCATGTGGGCCCTCTCGAGCTGCAGTGAGCAAGGGTTACTTGCAGTGGCTTCTCTTGCTGCAGAGCATGGGCTCAGTAGCTGCAGGCTTCATTGCCACGTGGCATGTAGAATCTTCCCTAATCAGGGATCGAACCAGTTTCCTCTGCATTGGCAGTTGGATTCTCAACCACTGAACCATCAGGGAAACCCCAAGTCTTCTTTTAAGCATGTGCATGATAATGTATGATATTATCAAAGCTCCTATGGAGATCTCATTTCTCAGTCTTTCCTTTTAAGCTTTTTGATTAGTATAATATTGTCCCACCTGTTATCCACTGCTTCAGGCCACTGTGGTCCCAAAATATTTTAAAAAATACTCCCCAAACCCAGAAACTTTTAGCACTGGGTAAGTCTGAGTGAGGGGGACTAAAGATAAGTCTTTTGAGTGGAGTCATCACCAGGGAACCACCAAACAAGTAAGATAATGACTTCTCTTTGGAAATGAGGCTTTGAAAGACCTCAAGCCCTGTTTTGCTGCCTCCAAACCCAGGGATGGATGCTGCTACTTTTCAAGGCTGTGCAGAGCTGGAAAGGGGAAGATAGGATTAAGGTCAGTTAAAAATACCACAAAGCTTGTTATCCTTCCTGAGATTCAATCTTTTTCTTACTTAAATGCTCCCTGTGTTGCTGCAAGCCTTGGTTGGTACCCAGAGCTCTTGAACAGTGTGGCTGTTAGGGGCACTGATCCTCCAAGCAATTGAAAATCTATGCATAACTCAGAGGCAGTCCTCCATGTCCACAGTTCCCCAGTATATGCCATTCCTCCTTATCTGAGGTACTGCATCCATGAATTCAACAAACCTTACATAGTGTAGTACTGTAGGATTTACTAGTGAAAAAAATTTGAGTTGACCCAGGCAGTTCCCATCCGCATTGTTCAAAGGTCAACGATATTTCTAACATTTGGGAGTGTGCGTTTAACAAGTTGGTTTTAAAGTTCACATGGAGAATAAACAATGAAGGGCATCTTGAAAATCCTTAGGAAGAGTAATGATATAAGAATAGCCCCAGCTAGTATTAAAACATATTTTATTTTAAAAAATATTTATTTATTTATTTGTGGCTGCACTGGGTCTTTGCTGCTGCAGATAGGCTTTCTCTAGTTGCGGCCAGCAGGGGCTACTCTTCATTGTGGTGTGTGGCCTTCTCATTGTGGTGGCTTCTCTTGTCGTGGAGCATGGGCCCTAGGTGCGTGGGCTTCACTAATTGTGGCACACAGGCTTAGTTGCTCTTTGGCACGTGTTGGATCTTCTCAGACCAAGGATTGAACCTGTATCCCCTGAATTGGTGGGCTTTCTTGGTGCCTCAGATGGTAAAGAATCTGCCTGCCATGCAGAAGACCCAGGTTCCATCCCTGGGTTGGGAAGATCTGTTGGAGAAGGGAATGGCTACCCACTCCAGTATTCTTGCCTGGGGAATTCCATGGACAGAGGAGCCTGGTGGGCAACTGTCCATACTGTCCATGGGATCACAAAGAGTTAGACTTGACTGAGGAACTAACACTTTGACTTTCACTTTCCCCTGCATTGGCAGGTGGATTCTTAACCACAAAACCACCAGGGAAGTCCAAGACAAATTTTAAAAGTACAATTATTAAAAGTGTAGTACTGGCTATAGATAAATCAATAGAACAGAAATATGAGTCTAGAAGAAGGACCAATGTGTATGATAAATTCGTGTATAGTACCACTGGCAGTGTGTGTCCATGAGAAAGAGATATTTAGTATATTTACTAGCATTAGGAAAAAAATTAACATTGTACAGGAGGTGGTAACCAAAATCATCTCAAAGAAAAATAAATGCAAGAAAGCAAAATTGTAGTCTGACGAAGCCTTACAAATACCTGAGAAAAGAAGAGAAGTGAAAGGCAAAGGAGAAAGGGAAAGATATACCCAACTGGATGCAGTGTTTCAGAAAAGAGCAAGGAAAGATAAGAAAGCCTTCTTATGTGAACAAAGCAAATAAATAGAGCAAAACAATAGAATGAGAAAGACTAAAGATTCCTTCAAGAAAATTAGAGACCAAGGGAATATTTCATGCCAGTTCAGTTAAGTTCAGTCAGTCAGTCGTGTCCGACTCTTTGCGACCCCATGAATCACAGCACGCCAGGCCTCCCTGTCCATCACCAACTCCTGGAGTTCACTCAGACTCACGTCCATCAAGTCAGTGATGCCATCCAGCCATCTCATCCTCTGTCGTTCCCTTCTTCTCCTGCTCCCAATCCCTCCCAGCATCAGAGTATTCTCCAATGAATCAACTCTTCGCATGAGGTGGCCAAAGTACTGGAGTTTCAGCTTTAGCATCATTCCTTCCAAAGAAATCCCAGGGCTGATCTCCTTCAGAATGGACTGGTAGGATGGGCTCAAAACAGGGAATAAATGGTATGGACCTAAAGAAGCAGAAGATATTAAGAAAAGGTGGTAAGAATACACAGAAGAATAGTATGAAAAGGTCTTAATGACCCAAATAACCATGACGTTGTGGTCACTCACTTAGAGCCAGACATCCTGGAATGTGAAGCCAAGTGGGCCTTAGGAAGCATCACTACAAACAAAGCTACTGAAGGTGATGGAATTCCAGCTAAGCCATTTTAAAGCCTAAAGGATGATTCACTCAATATGCCAACAAATTTGGAAAACTCAGCAGTGGCCACAGGACTGGAAGAGGTTGGTTTTCATTCCAATCTCAAAGAAAGGCAATGCCAAAGAATGTTCAAACTACCACACAATTGCACTCATGTCACATGCTAGCAAAGTAATGCTCAAAATTCTTCAAGCTGGGCTTCAACAGTATGTGAATTGAGAACTTCCAGATGTTCAAGCTGGATTTAGAAAAGGCAGAGGAACCAGAGATCAAACTGCCAACATCTGCTGGATCATGGAAAAAGCAAGAGAGTTCCAGAAAACATCTATTTCTGCTTTATTGACTACACTAAAGCCTTTGACTATGTGGATCACAACAAACTATGGAAAATTCTTCAAGAGATGGGAACACCAGACCACCTGACCTGCCTCCTAAGAAACCTGTAGGCAGGTCAAGAAGCAACAGTTAGAACAGGACATGGAACAATGGACTGGTTCCGAACTGGGAAAGGAGTATGTCAAGTCTGTATATTGTCACCCTGTTTATTAAACTTCTATGTAGAGTACATCACGTGAAATGTCAGGCTAGATGAATCACAAGTTGGAATCAAGATTACCAGGAGAAATATCAGTAACCTCAGATATGCAGATGATATTACCCTAATGGCAGAAAGTGAAGAGAAACTAAAGAGCCTCTTGATGAAGGTAGAAGAGAAGAGTGAAAAAGCTGACTTAAAACTCAGCATTCAGAAAACTAAGATCATGGCATCCAGTCCTATCAGTTCAGTTCAATTCAGTTCAGTCGCTCAGTAGTGTCTGACTCTTTGTGACCCCATGGACTGCAGCACGCCAGGCCACCCTGTCCATCACCAACTCCCAGAGTTTACTCAAACTCATGTCCATTGAGTTGGTGATGCCATCCAGCCATCTAATCCTCTGTCATCCCCTTCTCCTCCTGCCCTCAATCTTTCCCAGCATCAGGATCTTTTCCAGTGAGTCAGCTCTTCGCATCAGGTGGCCAAAGTGTTGGAGTTTCAGCTTCAACATCAGTCCTTCCAATNGTGGCTGTACTAGTTTGCATTCCCACCAACAGTGTAAGAGGGTTCCCTTTTCTCCACATCCTCTCCAGCATTTATTGCTTGTAGACTTTTGGATGTTTTAAAAAATACTTGTTTATTTATCTATGGCTGTGCTGGGTCTTCACTGCTGCATGTGGGCCCTCTCGAGCTGCAGTGAGCAAGGGTTACTTGCAGTGGCTTCTCTTGCTGCAGAGCATGGGCTCAGTAGCTGCAGGCTTCATTGCCACGTGGCATGTAGAATCTTCCCTAATCAGGGATCGAACCAGTTTCCTCTGCATTGGCAGTTGGATTCTCAACCACTGAACCATCAGGGAAACCCCAAGTCTTCTTTTAAGCATGTGCATGATAATGTATGATATTATCAAAGCTCCTATGGAGATCTCATTTCTCAGTCTTTCCTTTTAAGCTTTTTGATTAGTATAATATTGTCCCACCTGTTATCCACTGCTTCAGGCCACTGTGGTCCCAAAATATTTTNATCCTGTATCGAACATAGACTGGCACTTCGTTTCTTACATGATAGTATACATGTTTCAATGCCATTCTCCCAAATCATCCCACCCTCTCCCTCTCCCTCAGAGGCCAAAAGTCCGTTCTATACCTTTGTGTCTCTTTTGTTGTCACACATACAGGGTCATCATTACTATCTTTCTAAATTCCATATATATGTGTCAGTATACTGTATTGGTGTTTTTCTTTCTGGCTTACTTCACTGTATAATTGGCTCCAGTTTCATCCATCTCATTAGAACTGATTCAAATTTATTCTTTTTAAGGGCTGAGTAATACTCCATTGTGTATATGTACCACTGCTTTCTTATCCATTCATCTGCTGATGAACATCTAGGTTGTTTCCATATCCTGGCTGTTATAAACAGTGCTGCAATGAACATTGGGGTACATGTGTCTCTTTCAATTCTGGTTTCCTCGGTGTGTATGCCCAGCAGTGGGATTGCTGGGTCATAAGGCAGTTCTATTTGCAACTTTTTAAGGAATCTCCACACTGTTCTCCATAGTGGCTGTACTAGTTTGCAGTCCCACCAACAGTGTAAGAAGATTCCCTTTTCTCCACATCCTCTCCAGCATTTATTGCTTGTAGACTTTTGGATGTTTTAAAAAATACTTGTTTATTTATCTATGGCTGTGCTGGGTCTTCACTGCTGCATGTGGGCCCTCTCGAGCTGCAGTGAGCAAGGGTTACTTGCAGTGGCTTCTCTTGCTGCAGAGCATGGGCTCAGTAGCTGCAGGCTTCATTGCCATGTGGCATGTAGAATCTTCCCTAATCAGGGATCGAACCAGTTTCCTCTGCATTGGCAGTTGGATTCTCAACCACTGAACCATCAGGGAAACCCCAAGTCTTCTTTTAAGCATGTGCATGATAATATTATCAAAGCTCCTATGGAGATCTCATTTCTCAGTCTTTCCTTTTAAGCTTTTTGATTAGTCTAACATTGTCCCACCTGTTATCCACTGCTTCAGGCCACTGTGGTCCCAAAATATTTAAAAAAATACTCCCCAAACCCAGAAACTTTTAGCACTGGGTAAGTCTGAGTGAGGGGGACTAAAGATAAGTCTTTTGAGTGGAGTCATCACCAGGGAACCACCAAACAAGTAAGATAATGACTTCTCTTTGGAAATGAGGCTTTGAAAGACCTCAAGCCCTGTTTTGCTGCCTCCAAACTCAGGGATGGATGCTGCTACTTTTCAAGGCTGTGCAGAGCTGGAAAGGGGAAGATGGGATTAAGGTCAGTTAAAAATACCACAAAGCTTGTTATCCTTCCTGAGATTCAATCTTTTTCTTACTTAAATGCTCCCTGTGTTGCTGCAAGCCTTGGTTGGTACCCAGAGCTCTTGAACAGTGTGGCTGTTAGGGGCACTGATCCTCCAAGCAATTGAAAATCTATGCATAACTCAGAGGCAGTCCTCCATGTCCACAGTTCCCCAGTATATGCCATTCCTCCTTATCTGAGGTACTGCATCCATGAATTCAACAAACCTTACATAGTGTAGTACTGTAGGATTTACTAGTGAAAAAAATTTGAGTTGACCCAGGCAGTTCCCATCCCCATTGTTCAAAGGTCAACGATATTTCTAACATTTGGGAGTGTGCGTTTAACAAGTTGGTTTTAAAGTTCACATGGAGAATAAACAATGAAGGGCATCTTGAAAATCCTTAGGAAGAGTAATGATATAAGAATAGCCCCAGCTAGTATTAAAACATATTTTATTTTAAAAAATATTTATTTATTTATTTGTGGCTGCACTGGGTCTTTGCTGCTGCAGATAGGCTTTCTCTAGTTGCGGCCAGCAGGGGCTACTCTTCATTGTGGTGTGTGGCCTTCTCATTGTGGTGGCTTCTCTTGTCGTGGAGCATGGGCCCTAGGTGCGTGGGCTTCAGTAATTGTGGCACACAGGCTTAGTTGCTCTTTGGCACGTGTTGGATCTTCTCAGACCAAGGACTGAACCTGTATCCCCTGCATTGGTGGGCTTTCTTGGTGCCTCAGATGGTAAAGAATCTGCCTGCCATGCAGAAGACCCAGGTTCCATCCCTGGGTTGGGAAGATCTGTTGGAGAAGGGAATGGCTACCCACTCCAGTATTCTTGCCTGGGGAATTCCATGGACAGAGGAGCCTGGTGGGCAACTGTCCATACTGTCCATGGGATCACAAAGAGTTGGACTTGACTGAGGAACTAACACTTTGACTTTCACTTTCCCCTGCATTGGCAGGTGGATTCTTAACCACAAAACCACCAGGGAAGTCCAAGACAAATTTTAAAAGTACAATTATTAAAAGTGTAGTACTGGCTATAGATAAATCAATAGAACAGAAATATGAGTCTAGAAGAAGGACCAATGTGTATGATAAATTCGTGTATAGTACCACTGGCAGTGTGTGTCTGTGAGAAAGAGATATTTAGTATATTTACTAGCATTAGGAAAAAAATTAACATTGTACAGGAGGTGGTAACCAAAATCATCTCAAAGAAAAATAAATGCAAGAAAGCAAAATTGTAGTCTGACGAAGCCTTACAAATACCTGAGAAAAGAAGAGAAGTGAAAGGCAAAGGAGAAAGGGAAAGATATACCCAACTGGATGCAGTGTTTCAGAAAAGAGCAAGGAAAGATAAGAAAGCCTTCTTATGTGAACAAAGCAAATAAATAGAGCAAAACAATAGAATGAGAAAGACTAAAGATTCCTTCAAGAAAATTAGAGACCAAGGGAATATTTCATGCCAGTTCAGTTAAGTTCAGTCAGTCAGTCGTGTCCGACTCTTTGCGACCCCATGAATCACAGCACGCCAGGCCTCCCTGTCCATCACCAACTCCTGGAGTTCACTCAGACTCACGTCCATCAAGTCAGTGATGCCATCCAGCCATCTCATCCTCTGTCGTTCCCTTCTTCTCCTGCTCCCAATCCCTCCCAGCATCAGAGTATTCTCCAATGAATCAACTCTTCGCATGAGGTGGCCAAAGTACTGGAGTTTCAGCTTTAGCATCATTCCTTCCAAAGAAATCCCAGGGCTGATCTCCTTCAGAATGGACTGGTAGGATGGGCTCAAAACAGGGAATAAATGGTATGGACCTAAAGAAGCAGAAGATATTAAGAAAAGGTGGTAAGAATACACAGAAGAATAGTATGAAAAGGTCTTAATGACCCAAATAACCATGACGTTGTGGTCACTCACTTAGAGCCAGACATCCTGGAATGTGAAGCCAAGTGGGCCTTAGGAAGCATCACTACAAACAAAGCTACTGAAGGTGATGGAATTCCAGCTAAGCCATTTTAAAGCCTAAAGGATGATTCACTCAATATGCCAACAAATTTGGAAAACTCAGCAGTGGCCACAGGACTGGAAGAGGTTGGTTTTCATTCCAATCTCAAAGAAAGGCAATGCCAAAGAATGTTCAAACTACCACACAATTGCACTCATGTCACATGCTAGCAAAGTAATGCTCAAAATTCTTCAAGCTGGGCTTCAACAGTATGTGAATTGAGAACTTCCAGATGTTCAAGCTGGATTTAGAAAAGGCAGAGGAACCAGAGATCAAACTGCCAACATCTGCTGGATCATGGAAAAAGCAAGAGAGTTCCAGAAAACATCTATTTCTGCTTTATTGACTACACTAAAGCCTTTGACTATGTGGATCACAACAAACTATGGAAAATTCTTCAAGAGATGGGAACACCAGACCACCTGACCTGCCTCCTAAGAAACCTGTAGGCAGGTCAAGAAGCAACAGTTAGAACAGGACATGGAACAATGGACTGGTTCCGAACTGGGAAAGGAGTATGTCAAGTCTGTATATTGTCACCCTGTTTATTAAACTTCTATGTAGAGTACATCACGTGAAATGTCAGGCTAGATGAATCACAAGTTGGAATCAAGATTACCAGGAGAAATATCAGTAACCTCAGATATGCAGATGATATTACCCTAATGGCAGAAAGTGAAGAGAAACTAAAGAGCCTCTTGATGAAGGTAGAAGAGAAGAGTGAAAAAGCTGACTTAAAACTCAGCATTCAGAAAACTAAGATCATGGCATCCAGTCCTATCAGTTCAGTTCAATTCAGTTCAGTCGCTCAGTAGTGTCTGACTCTTTGTGACCCCATGGACTGCAGCACGCCAGGCCACCCTGTCCATCACCAACTCCCAGAGTTTACTCAAACTCATGTCCATTGAGTTGGTGATGCCATCCAGCCATCTAATCCTCTGTCATCCCCTTCTCCTCCTGCCCTCAATCTTTCCCAGCATCAGGATCTTTTCCAGTGAGTCAGCTCTTCGCATCAGGTGGCCAAAGTGTTGGAGTTTCAGCTTCAACATCAGTCCTTCCAATGAATATTCAGGACTAATTTCCTTTAGGATGGACTGGTTGGATCTCCTTGTAGTCCAAAGGACTTCCAAGAGTCTTCTCCAACACCACAGTTCAAAAGCATCAATTCTTTGGTTCTCAGCTTTCTTTATAATCCAAGTCTTACATCCATATATGACTACTGGAAAAACCATAGCTTTGACTAGATGGACCTTTGTTGGCAAAGTAATGTCTCTGCTTTTTAATATGTTGTCTAGGCTGGTCATAACTTTCCTTCCAAGGAGTAAGCGTCTTTTAATTTCATGGCTGCAGTCACCATCTGCAGTGATGTTGGAGCCCCCCCAAATAAAGTCAGCCACTGTTTCCCCAGTGATGGGACATCACTTCATGGCAGATAGATGGGGGAAAATGGGAACAGTGGCAGAATATATTTTCTTAGGCTCCAAAATCACAGCAAACGGTGACTGCAGCCATGAAATTAAAAGACGCTTGTTCCTTGGAAGAAAAGCTATGACAAACCTTGACAGCATAATAAAAAGAAGAGATATCACCTTGCTGATAAAAGTCCATTAATAGTCAAAGCTATGGTTTATCCAGTAGTCATGTTCAGATGTGCCTGTTGGATCATAAAGAAAGCTGAGCACTAAAGAATTGATGCTTTTGAACTGTTGTGCTGGAGAAGACTCCCGAAATCTTGGACAAGAAGGAGATCAAACCAGTCAATCCTAAAGGAAATCAACCCTGAATATTCATTGGAAGGACTAATGCTGAAGCTAAAGCTCCAGTNGTTGGAGTTTCAGCTTCAACATCAGTCCTTCCAATGAATATTCAGGACTAATTTCCTTTAGGATGGACTGGTTGGATCTCCTTGTAGTCCAAAGGACTTTCAAGAGTCTTCTCCAACACCACAGTTCAAAAGCATCAATTCTTTGGTTCTCAGCTTTCTTTATAATCCAACTCTTACATCCATATATGACTACTGGAAAAACCATAGCTTTGACTAGATGGACCTTTGTTGGCAAAGTAATGTCTCTGCTTTTTAATATGTTGTCTAGGCTGGTCATAACTTTCCTTCCAAGGAGTAAGCGTCTTTTAATTTCATGGCTGCAGTCACCATCTGCAGTGATGTTGGAGCCCCCCCAAATAAAGTCAGCCACTGTTTCCCCAGTGATGGGACATCACTTCATGGCAGATAGATGGGGGAAAATGGGAACAGTGGCAGAATATATTTTCTTAGGCTCCAAAATCACAGCAAACGGTGACTGCAGCCATGAAATTAAAAGACGCTTGTTCCTTGGAAGAAAAGCTATGACAAACCTTGACAGCATAATAAAAAGAAGAGATATCACCTTGCTGATAAAAGTCCATTAATAGTCAAAGCTATGGTTTATCCAGTAGTCATGTTCAGATGTGCCTGTTGGATCATAAAGAAAGCTGAGCACTAAAGAATTGATGCTTTTGAACTGTTGTGCTGGAGAAGACTCCCGACATCTTGGACAAGAAGGAGATCAAACCAGTCAATCCTAAAGGAAATCAACCCTGAATATTCATTGGAAGGACTAATGCTGAAGCTAAAGCTCCAGTACTTTGGCCATTTGATGCGAAGAATTGACTCACTGGAAAAGACCTTGATGCTAGGAAAGATGAAGGGCGTGAGGAGACGGGGGACAGAGGATGAGATGGTTGGATGGTATCATCAGACAGAATGGACATGAGTTTTGCAAACTCTGGGAGATACTGAAGGACAGGCGAGGCTGGTGTGCTGCAGTCTATAGGATCACAAAGAGTCAGACACAATTTAGCGACTGAACAACAATGGCAACGTATGACACAACCAATGGCAACATGTGTCAGTGAGAAAGAGATATTTAGTATATTTACTAGCATTAGAGGAAAAAAATTGCATTTGATTCTTATCTAACTTCTTGCAACAAAATAAACTCCAAAGGTTTAAACATAAAGTGAAAAATCATTAAAATAATGGGAAAATAATCTTTGAATACATAGAACACTATGCAAGCAACCCACATATGCATCAAAGTAAAATAGATAAGCACATGTGATATATTCACACATGACAATAATATACAACAATCAAAATTAATGAACTATAGCTACACACAATGACATGCCTCAGTCTTAGAAACGTAATGATGTGTTTCCTTTCATAAGGAATTAAATGTGAGCAAACTATAATTTTAGGGGTGCATGCAAATGAGGCAAAATTACATGATTATTACAGGAATCAGGTTGGTGGTTACCTCTTGTGTGATGGTGGTACTGTTAACAGGAAGGACCTATAGAAGGCTTCTGGGTGATGGCCATGTTCTATTTCTTGACTTGGTTAATGACTTTTTGGGTGTATATTTGATAGTAATTCATTAATCTATTAATATAGGTTTACAAACTTTCCTGTATGATGGTTATATTGCACCATCAAGGGAGAAAAATAAAAAGCATGATGTAGTTTGATGTTTGGTATTTAGCGTTATATCTTGGGCAAAAATCATAGCATAGATGATTGCTCTAGAACCAGCTATTACAAGTCTTGGTGGCTTACATGGTAAAGAATCTGCCTGCAATGTGGAAGACCTGGGTTCTATCCATCGTTGGGAAGATCCCTTGGAGAAGGGAATGGGAACCACTCCAGTATTCTTGCCCGGAGAAATCCATGGACTGAGGAGCCTCATGGGCTACAGTCTGGGATCACAAAAAGTTGGACATGTCTGAGCGACTAACACACACAGAACTAGATATTAATAATAATGTCTCTCATTGCATACATTTAAGGGAAATGGTTTTTTAAAATGGGTTTAATGCGATTGCCTGTTTTTTCATCTCATTGCTTGATATCTTTTTAACAATGGATCCTGACCTTTCTCCCCTATATACCCCAGGACATTTGTTTATTCACTGCTTACTAGAGGGAGGCCGTTTCCAGTTGTATTCCTTTTCAGAGGCTTTGTCTTCTGCATGGGAAATGGACTCCTCCAAGGCTACTATCTGGTTTACTGTGCTGAATATCCTGCTGAGTGGTACACAGACATACGGTTTAGCCTGGGTAAGTAAACCTGACTGCTTCTACCCTAGTTAACACCCTGGTTAATGCCTCTTTCTACAGGCTATATCACCATCACCTCTTCCCATCCTATTATAATAAACACTCAAGGATTCCATTCCCTTCCCCTACCACGACCATCTCCACGCTGGTCTTTTCTCTGTACAGCAGCCAGAGAGATCTTTTAAAACCATTATGGCATTCCCCATCTCAAAATCCTCCAATGCATTTCTGTTACTCTCAAGATAAAATACAAATTCCTTACCACTGCCTGTGAAACCCAAATGTTCTTGATCCTGGCCTGACTTCACTTCCTATCTCCATCCATCTTGTTCACTGTCCTGTAGCCTCAGTGGCCTTCCTGCTGGACCTGAAATGGTCAGGTTTGTCCTGGCCCAGAGCTGCTCTATAGACTACACCCTCTGTCTGGAATGCTCAGCCCCTATATACTTGGGGAGCTGGTCCCTACTTTTATTTAGGTCTCTGTCAGTTCACATCTCCTCATTGAGACTTTCTTGACCACCTGTCTAAAATAGTAGAAAACAATGATCCTTGAATATTTTTCATTATCTGCAAGAGGAACTAAAGTTTTTTTTTCTTTAATAAAGTAAAGGTTCAACTGTTTGTGCATTATTCTTGCTCAAAGGAAAAAAGGCAGAGATTATCCTTAGTCCCTGTCTTTACATCACACATCTTCTCTCCATCAGCTTAGAACAGCTTCCTCTAGTTCTAAAGCATGTGCCAACTGAGCTCAGTTCTCCATGACCACACTAACTTTATCCTGGTCTGAACAAGGATGACCTCTTGCCTGGACTGCCACAGTGACCTTTAAGTTAACCTTCCTACTTCAAGTCCTGGCCTTCAGTAGCCCCCTCTCCACACAGCAGTCAGAGCGAACATTTGAACACATGAATAACCAGAGCATTAGTTGTATGAATACTGGTATATGCACACAATGGAATATTCTGAAGCCTCAGAAAAGCAACCAAAGCAAAACAAAAGCAAAGAATGTCTCTTTTTCATGTGGAGGCATCTCTAGAACACGTGGTTAAATAAAAGTAAAGTGTGCATAGTGTATATACCATGCTGCTTTTTGTGTAGAAGTAGGGCACTGTTTGTGTGTATTTAAAGGTGGAAGAGGAAATATTAGATTGATAAAACAAAAGAAACTACTTTTTAAAAAGAGTATCTCTAGGGTTTAGAGTCAAGAGAATGGGATGGTGGGCAGAAATCTTCTTTTAAGATAGCTTTGTCCTTTAAATCATGAAACTTCATAACTTAATTAAAAATCCACATGAAGTTCCTCAACATTGAGAACAAATAAATAAATGTACCTAACTGTATGGTTATTAAACTGGTACTGTAACCACATAGGAAAATGATTTATGCCAATTTGTAGGAAATAAAGAGAATAAGGAAATAAGTTAAATGCCACCATGAGGAAATAAGCCAGTCTTATCTAGAAAGGAGGACATTTAAGAGACCACTGTTCAGTTTTTGAAGAGTTTATCCAAGATGGTGAAGTTGAAAGACATGCACTCATCTTCTCCTGCGAGAACTCCAAAATTAAAACTTGTGGCTGAACAGCCATGGACAGGAGAATGTTGGATCCCACCAAAAAAAAGATACCCCATATTCAAGGGCAAAGGAGAAGCCCCAGAAAGATGGTAGGAAGGGTGAAATCACATTTAGAATCAAACCCCATATCCACCAGGACACTTGGAGGGCTCAGACAAAACCTTGTGTGCACCAGGACATCTCACAGAGACTGAACTAGACTTGCCTTTCAGTGTTCTGAGTGTGTCCTGAGGAGGTGCGGGTCAGCAGTGGACTGCTGCAGGGGCAGGGGCTCTGGGTGCAGCAGACCTGGGTGTGGCACAAGCCTTCTTGGAGGAGGTCACCGTTAACCCCACCATAGAGCCTCCAGAACTTCCACAGGACTGGGGAAACTGTTGGAGGGCACAAACAAAACCTTGTGTGCACCAGGACCCAGGAGAAAGGAGCAGTGACCCCACAAGAGACTGACCCAGACTTGCCCTTGAGTGTCCAGGAATCTCCAGCAGAGGTGTGGGTCAGCGGTGGCCCGCCGCCGAGTCAGGGGCACTGAATGTGGCAGTGCTTCCATGGGACCTTTTGAAGGAGGTCACCATTGTCTTCACTACCTCCACCATAGTTTGGTCTCAGGTCAAATAACAGGTAGGGAACAGAGCCCCATCCATCAATGGAAAATTGGATTAAAGATTTACTGAGCATGGCCCTGCCCATCAGAATGAGACCCAGTTTTCCCCACAGTGAGTCTCTCCCATGAGGAAGCTTCCATAAGTCTCTTATCTTTATTGATTAGAGGGCAGTCAGAATGAAGACCAATATCACAGAAAACTAATCAAACTGATCACATGGACAACAGCCCTGTCTAACTCAATGAAACTATGATCCATGCCCTACAAGGCCACCCAAGACAGATGAGTCTGACAAAACATGGTCCACTGGAGAAGGGAATGGGAGACCACTTCAGTATTTTTGCCTTGAGAACCCCATGAACACTATGAAAAGGTAAAAAGATAGGGCACTGAAAAATGAACTCCCCACCAGAGAGTATGTGCCCAATATGCTACTGGAGAAGAGTGGAGAAATAACTCCAGAAAGAATGAAGAGATGGAGCCAAAATGAAAAAAAAAAAAAAAANAGAAGGGAATGGGAACCACTCCAGTATTCTTGCCCGGAGAAATCCATGGACTGAGGAGCCTCATGGGCTACAGTCTGGGATCACAAAAAGTTGGACATGTCTGAGCGACTAACACACACAGAACTAGATATTAATAATAATGTCTCTCATTGCATACATTTAAGGGAAATGGTTTTTAAAAATGGGTTTAATGCGATTGCCTGTTTTTTCATCTCATTGCTTGATATCTTTTTAACAATGGATCCTGACCTTTCTCCCCTATATACCCCAGGACATTTGTTTATTCACTGCTTACTAGAGGGAGGCCGTTTCCAGTTGTATTCCTTTTCAGAGGCTTTGTCTTCTGCATGGGAAATGGACTCCTCCAAGGCTACTATCTGGTTTACTGTGCTGAATATCCTGCTGAGTGGTACACAGACATACGGTTTAGCCTGGGTAAGTAAACCTGACTGCTTCTACCCTAGTTAACACCCTGGTTAATGCCTCTTTCTACAGGCTATATCACCATCACCTCTTCCCATCCTATTATAATAAACACTCAAGGATTCCATTCCCTTCCCCTACCACGACCATCTCCACGCTGGTCTTTTCTCTGTACAGCAGCCAGAGAGATCTTTTAAAACCATTATGGCATTCCCCATCTCAAAATCCTCCAATGCATTTCTGTTACTCTCAAGATAAAATACAAATTCCTTACCACTGCCTGTGAAACCCAAATGTTCTTGATCCTGGCCTGACTTCACTTCCTATCTCCATCCATCTTGTTCACTGTCCTGTAGCCTCAGTGGCCTTCCTGCTGGACCTGAAATGGTCAGGTTTGTCCTGGCCCAGAGCTGCTCTATAGACTACACCCTCTGTCTGGAATGCTCAGCCCCTATATACTTGGGGAGCTGGTCCCTACTTTTATTTAGGTCTCTGTCAGTTCACATCTCCTCATTGAGACTTTCTTGACCACCTGTCTAAAATAGTAGAAAACAATGATCCTTGAATATTTTTCATTATCTGCAAGAGGAACTAAAGTTTTTTTTTCTTTAATAAAGTGAAGGTTCAACTGTTTGTGCATTATTCTTGCTCAAAGGAAAAAAGGCAGAGATTATCCTTAGTCCCTGTCTTTACATCACACATCTTCTCTCCATCAGCTTAGAACAGCTTCCTCTAGTTCTAAAGCATGTGCCAACTGAGCTCAGTTCTCCATGACCACACTAACTTTATCCTGGTCTGAACAAGGATGACCTCTTGCCTGGGCTGCCACAGTGACCTTTAAGTTAACCTTCCTACTTCAAGTCCTGGCCTTCAGTAGCCCCCTCTCCACACAGCAGTCAGAGCGAACATTTGAACACATGAATAACCAGAGCATTAGTTGTATGAATACTGGTATATGCACACAATGGAATATTCTGAAGCCTCAGAAAAGCAACCAAAGCAAAACAAAAGCAAAGAATGTCTCTTTTTCATGTGGAGGCATCTCTAGAACACGTGGTTAAATAAAAGTAAAGTGTGCATAGTGTATATACCATGCTGCTTTTTGTGTAGAAGTAGGGCACTGTTTGTGTGTATTTAAAAGTGGAAGAGGAAATATTAGATTGATAAAACAAAAGAAACTACTTTTTAAAAAGAGTATCTCTAGGGTTTAGAGTCAAGAGAATGGGATGGTGGGCAGAAATCTTCTTTTAAGATAGCTTTGTCCTTTAAATCATGAAACTTCATAACTTAATTAAAAATCCACATGAAGTTCCTCAACATTGAGAACAAATAAATAAATGTACCTAATTGTATGGTTATTAAACTGGTACTGTAACCACATAGGAAAATGATTTATGCCAATTTGTAGGAAATAAAGAGAATAAGGAAATAAGTTAAATGCCACCATGAGGGAATAAGCCAGTCTTATCTAGAAAGGAGGACATTTAAGAGACCACTGTTCAGTTTTTGAAGAGTTTATCCAAGATGGTGGAGTTGAAAGACATGCACTCATCTTCTCCTGCGAGAACTCCAAAATTAAAACTTGTGGCTGAACAGCCATGGACAGGAGAATGTTGGATCCCACCAAAAAAAAGATACCCCATATTCAAGGGCAAAGGAGAAGCCCCAGAAAGATGGTAGGAAGGGTGAAATCACATTTAGAATCAAACCCCATATCCACCAGGACACTTGGAGGGCTCAGACAAAACCTTGTGTGTACCAGGACACCTCACAGAGACTGAACTAGACTTGCCTTTCAGTGTTCTGAGTGTGTCCTGAGGAGGTGCGGGTCAGCAGTGGACTGCTGCAGGGGCAGGGGCTCTGGGTGCAGCAGACCTGGGTGTGGCACAAGCCTTCTTGGAGGAGGTCACCGTTAACCCCACCATAGAGCCTCCAGAACTTCCACAGGACTGGGGAAACTGTTGGAGGGCACAAACAAAACCTTGTGTGCACCAGGACCCAGGAGAAAGGAGCAGTGACCCCACAAGAGACTGACCCAGACTTGCCCTTGAGTGTCCAGGAATCTCCAGCAGAGGTGTGGGTCAGCGGTGGCCCGCCGCAGAGTCAGGGGCACTGAATGTGGCAGTGCTTCCATGGGACCTTTTGAAGGAGGTCACCATTGTCTTCACTACCTCCACCATAGTTTGGTCTCAGGTCAAATAACAGGTAGGGAACAGAGCCCCATCCATCAATGGAAAATTGGATTAAAGATTTACTGAGCATGGCCCTGCCCATCAGAATGAGACCCAGTTTTCCCCACAGTGAGTCTCTCCCATGAGGAAGCTTCCATAAGTCTCTTATCTTTATTGATTAGAGGGCAGTCAGAATGAAGACCAATATCACAGAAAACTAATCAAACTGATCACATGGACAACAGCCCTGTCTAACTCAATGAAACTATGATCCATGCCCTACAAGGCCACCCAAGACAGATGAGTCTGACAAAACATGGTCCACTGGAGAAGGGAATGGGAGACCACTTCAGTATTTTTGCCTTGAGAACCCCATGAACACTATGAAAAGGTAAAAAGATAGGGCACTGAAAAATGAACTCCCCACCAGAGAGTATGTGCCCAATATGCTACTGGAGAAGAGTGGAGAAATAACTCCAGAAAGAATGAAGAGATGGAGCCAAAATGAAAAAAAAAAAAAAAAAGTGCCCAGTTGTGGATGTGACTGGTGATGGGAAACAAAGTCCAATGCTACAAAAAACAATGTTGCATAGGAACCTGGAATGTTACGTCTATGAATCAAGGTATATTGGAAGTGGTCAAACAGGAGATGGCAAGAGTGAGCATCGACATTTTAGGAATCAGTGAACTAAAATGGACTGGAATGGGTGAATTTAATTCAGATGACCATTATATCTACTATTGTGAAGAATCCCTTAGAAGAAAAGGCCTAGCCATCATAGTCAACAAAAGAGCCCAAAATGCAGTTCTTGGATATTATCTCAAAATGATAGAATGTCTCTGTTCATTTCCAAGGCAAACCATTCAATATCACAGTAATCCAAGTCTATGCCCCAACAAGCAATGCTGAAGAAGTTGAAGTTGAATGGTTCTATGAAGACCTACAAGACCTTCTAGAACTAACACCCAAAATGTGTCCTTTTCATCATAGGGGACTGGAATGCAAAAGTAGGAAGTGAAGAAATACCTGGAGTGACAGGCAAATTTGGGCTTGAATTACAAAATGAAGCAGGGCAAAGGCTAACAGAGTTTTGCCAAGTGAACACACTGATCATAGCAAACACCCTTTTCCAACAGCACAAGAGAAAAGTCTACATGTGAACATCACCAGATGGTCAATACCAAAATCAGATTGATTATATTCTTTACAGCCAAAGATGGAGAAGCTCTATACAGTCAGCAAAAACAAGACCTGGAGCTGACTGTGGCTCAGATCATGAACTCCTTACTGAAAAATTCAGACTTAAATTGAAGAAAGTAGGGAAAACCACAAGACCATTCAGGCATAACCTTATTATACAGTGAACATGATAAATAGATTCAAGGGATTAGATCAGATAGACAGAGTGCCTGAAGAACTATGGATGGAGGTTTGTGACATTGTACAAGAGGCAGGGATCAAGACCATCCTCAAGAAAAAGAAATGCAAGAAGGCAAAATGGTTGTCTGAGGAGGCCTTACAAATAGCTGAGAAAAGAAGAGAAGCTAAAGGCAAAGGAGAAAAGGAAANCACATCCATACATGACCACTGGGAAAACCATAGCCTTGACTAGATGGACCTTTGTCAGCAAAGTAATGTCTCTGCTTTTTAATATGCTGTCTAGGTTGGTCATAACTTTCCTTCCAAGGAGTAAGCATCTTTTCATTTCATGGCTGCAATCACCATCTGCAGTGATTTTGGAGCCCCCACAAATAAAGTCAGCCACTGTTTCCTCTGTTTTCCCATCTATTTGTCATGAAATCATGGGACCGGATGCCATGATCTTAGTTTTTTGAATGTTGTGCTTTAAACCACTCTTAGTAACTTAAATAATTAAGAATTTATATTTCTCACATAACAAGATTATCCAGAGGTAGGTGGTTTCTGCATTCCTTCAGCTGCTTCTTGGTGTCACTAAGATCCCAGGCACTTTCTGCCCCACTGCTCTGAACATATTTATCTCATGTCCTCGTGACAGTCATCACATGGTTGCAAGACATTTCCTATAGCTCCAGGCATCACATCTAGCAACGAAGGAAGAGGGAGGCAGTAGAGGCACTGGTCCCACCTTCCCCCTTTATCAGAAAAGCAAAAGAGTTCCAAGGAAACCATCAGAAATCGTTCCTTTACACCGTCTCAGCACAACGAGGTCACAAGACCTCTTCTCAGCCTTCCGGCCTCTAGAGTGGGGGTGGCCAAGGAGGAGGGATTCGAACTGGTGGTTAAGTTTGCTGATCATGGTTTGATTGTTTCTGAATGAGCTGAAGGCTTGCTATTTATTCATTCATTTACTTGCTTATGTACTTATTTGTTTAAATGTCGGATGATGGTGGGGGCTCCCTCTCCTCTCACTCATCTCTATCACCTGACACTGTGTGTTTTCAGCCTTTTGGCCTATGAAACAGCATAGCTCTTTCATTCAAATTTGGGACCAGGGTATGTTGCTCCTTCCCTCCTTTCTTGCTTTAGTAGCATTCTTAGAATATGAGGTCAAATGCCCTTCCCTTCACTTTTTAGAAAACAGCCAAACCAAACAAACGAAAAAGAACCAAACCACAAAACACTTTGTGAGAAAACACCAAAAACAGCCCACATTGTTAACTTCTCCCTCTCTTCTTTGCCAAGGTGTCTTCTTATTCATTTTGGGAATGGGAATCAACATTCACAGTGACTATATATTGCGCCAGCTCAGGAAGCCTGGAGAAATCACCTATAGGATTCCACAAGGTAACATCTCCTCTGCCCTCCAGATTCTCACTCTTGAGAGCCTGTCCCAGGAATTTCACTATGAGTAACAAAAGAGAGGGCACAGATGATGCAATCTATCCCAGCAGTTCCCTGACTTCTCCTCCAGGTCCCATCCTGCCCCACAATACATTTCCATTCCTGGTCTGAACCTGAAAGAGCAAGAGAAGAGCTCCCAGGAAGATTCATAATCACGACATCCTCAGTGTGGGGAGTGTGGGGTTTGGGGTCAGGTGGAAGTAGGCAGTCACTTAGTTGCAATTTATCATGTGCTATATTAGGATTTTCCAGAGAAGTAGAACCAATTGAATATAGGCTTCCCAGGTGGCTCAATGTTAAAGAATCCACCTGCCAGTGCAAGAGTCACAGGAGGACAGGGGTTTAATCCCTGGGACTGGAAGGAGGAAATGGCAACCTCCTTGATGAGGCAATGGCAACCTACTCCAGTATTCTTGCCTGGAAAAATCTCATGGACAGAGGACCCTGGTGGGCTATAGTCGTGGGGTTGCAAAAGAGTCGGACATGACTGAAAACACACACACACACAACTGATAAATAGATTTATTATGAGGAATTGGCTCACATGACTGTGGAGGTTGAGAAATCCCAGAATCTGCCGTCTACAAGGTGGAGTCCCCAGAGAATAGGTAGTGTAATTTCTAGTCCTCAAGGCCTGAGAACTAGGAGAGCTTCCGTGTAAGTTCCAGTCTGAGTGCAGGAAACCAATGTTCAGCTCAAAACCAGAGATCAAATTCTCCCCTGGCCAATTTTTGTTTTGTTCAAGCCTCCAGAGGATTGATGCGTCTCAATCTGGGGGCTGGGCGTGGGATGGGGAGACAATCTGCTTTACTCAGTCTATTGACTCAACTGTTAATTTGATCCAGACACTGTCACGGACATACCCAGAAATAATGATGAATCAAGGATCTGGGTACCACATGGCCCAGTCAAGATGATACAAGAAATTAACAATCATTTGTATGTAGAGTGCTGATCCTTCCTAGGTTAGCAAATAAAGCCATATCATGCGCAACTAACACATTTGTCCTCTTCAAGAAGTCTCACTAGACTTAACTAGTGAGTAGTCAGGGGGTAGCATTTGTTTATTTCCTACCACTTGTGTGTTCTTAAAGATGTAGAGAACCATATTTACTTCATCAAAACTTAGGATGGGAAGCCTTACAAGTGCATTTTCACAGATAAAAGTGTAGAATATTTGAAGTTCTAACTGTTCCCAGGTAACCAGGATGTGAGGTTAACAGATAAGCAGGTGGGAGTGAATTCACCCAACTGATTCTCCAACTTTTTTAGGTGAATATTTGTGTAAGTCAGTGGCTCCTACCCTTTTTGATGTAAACACAACCCTTTGCTACTAAGTCGCTTTGGTCATGTCTGACTCTGTGTGACCCCATAGATGGCAGCCCACCAGGCTCCCCCGTCCCTGGGATTCTCCAGGCAAGAACACTGGAATGGGCTGCCATTTCCTTCTCCAATGCATGAAAGTGAAAAGTGAAAGTGAAGTTGTTCAGTTGCGACCCCAAGGACTGCAGCTTATCAGACTCCTCCATCCATGGGATTTTCCAGGCAAAAGTACTGGAATGGGGTGCCATTGCCTTCTCCAAAACACAATCCTTTATTTACATTTAAAAATTACTGAATTATAGCATCATGTTAGTATATACTAATATCCACTGATTAATCTATGATTAAAAAATAATGGCAAAGCTAACTTTGAATTCAGCAACACTTAAATGAATTTGACTGTGGCTAATGCTTTTGAACTGTGGTGCTGGAGAAGACTCTTGAGAGTCCCTTGGACTGCAAGGAGATCCAACCAGTCCATTCTGAAGGAGATCAGCCCTGGGATTTCTTTGGAAGGAATGATGCTAAAGCTGAAACTCCAGTACTTTGGCCACCTCATGAGAAGAGCTGACTCATTGGAAAAGACTCTGATGCTGGGAGGGACTGGGGGCAGGAAGAGAAGGGGACAACCGAGGATGACATGGCTGGATGGCATCACAGACTCGATGGACGTGAGTTGAGTGAACTCTGAGAGATGGTAATGAACGAGGAGTCCTGGTGTGCTGCGATTCATGGGGTCGCAAAGAGTCGGACACGACTGAGTGGCTGAAATGAACTGAACATCCTTTCCAGAGAAGGAGATGGCATCCCACTCCAGTACTCTTGCCTGGAAAATCCCATGACAGAGGAACCTGGTGGGCTGCAGTCCATGGGGTCGCTGTGAGTCAGACATGACTGAGCGACTTCAGTTTCACTTTTCACTTTCATGCATTGGAGAAGGAAATGGTAACCCACTCCAGTGTTCTTGCCTGGAGAATCCCAGGGACGGGGGAGCCTGGTGGGCTGCCCTCTATAAGGCCGCACAGAGTCGGACACAACTGAAGCGACTTAGCAGCAGCAACATCTTTTCAGTATCTACATCCAACAAAAACAATACTGTAGGTTTAAGCATGCTATTTGCTATATTCACAGACTATTTATAGACCCTTTGCAATCAGCCAGTAATTCTTCCTGGGGCCTGGGGAGTTATAGGCCAGGAACCACTGATGCAGTATCATCCTTAAGGAAGATAACTTTAAGGGTCTTTTATTTTTTAAGTCTTCACTCAATAACTAGACAAATAGAGAAGAGCAGAGAAAATTCTTGAAAGTTAGATTATCAAGATTAGTTTCCAACAATTGGGTTGGCCTAAAAGTTCATTTGAATTTTTCTGTAGCATCTTACAAAAAACCTGAGTGAACTTTTGGCCAACCCAATATTAAGTTATATTAGATAATGGTTTAAAAACAAAATACTCTTTGTATAAGTATGGGGAAAAAAAATCGTTTTGGTGAAGCTTTCCCAGGTTAGTGTGGGGCAGAAATATTGAATGCAAATGTATTTCCTATCGTTAGAAACGTGTTGATTTATAGATACAATTTTGAGATCAGAAATAGTGGTTGGATAGAAAAGGAAACCTTTAAAATCAATAAAAACAGATTTCCCCAGTCTCCAGGAGGGAAAAACCCTGCAGCTCCCACTCTGAACTTAAACTTGAACGGAGTGTACTGCTTTGCAGAAGTGGGAGGGCAAACACCAAAGGAGAATCGGACTGCCGCTCACATCAATCCAGGCTTTTATTATTCTCACACAGTGTGCTGTTTCACTTTGTGTGATGGTGGACCTGCTGTGGGCTGAGGCAGTGTGGGTGCCCCGGGAAGGACTGAGGTCAGAGGTAGTTGGAAATGTTACTTAATAAAATGAAACAAGCCCCGACCTCTTGCACCTCATCCCTCCTCCTTCCTCATCCTTCCCTGAGCCAGTGGTTCAGCAGTTGCTGGAGATCCGGATCGAGCCCGTCCAGTGATTCGGGCCACTCCTCATCCTTCCAGGCTGTCCTGAGGACTACAGAATGCCGACACTGTTTTCCCTTCTCCCCAAGAGGATTCCACCAAACTCCCCCGACTCTGAAGGCGGTCTCCAGCCCCGCATTTGACCTAGGTGCCCTTATGTGTTTTGGAACAAAGCAGAGAGGTTCTAACATGGCGATAATGGACCGCAGGTGACTGACTTGTTGATTCTTCCGCACGCAGGTGGCTTGTTCACGTATGTTTCTGGAGCCAATTTCCTCGGTGAGATCATTGAATGGATCGGCTATGCCCTGGCCTCTTGGTCCCTCCCAGCGCTTGCATTTGCATTTTTCTCACTTTGTTTCCTTGGGCTGCGAGCTTTTCATCATCATAGGTAAACTTTTCAATTAAGGCGGCAGCATCCACATAGAATTCTTCTCCAAACAGGCTTTTCTTAAAATACGGAGTCAGATGTAGAAACCGAAAAGATTTATTTTTTAACAAGGTAAGGTTGACACAGTAACCCAGATGGGTCAATTCTGACGTCTCAGGTTTTCTCTGACGTTGGAATTTAGCTGGGTGGCAGCAGCAGTGACCCTTTTTACCTTCCTATGAACAAACACAATTCCACAAGGACAGGGCACAGAGGCGACTCTCGAAGCCACGTGCCTGTTGAAGAAGGCTTCCCAGGCAGAAGCACTTGGTTTCCCCGGGAGGTAGTTGACCGGGCTCTGTGGCCGCCTATCAGGCTTATCTGGCGATGGCTGCTGTTTGGCTGTGGGCTACAGGTAAGAGTCATGAGGTACAAGGGGGGCTTCAGTTCACCGCGGCCACACTCTCCAAGTGTGTTCCATGGCTGGGACCCCAGGTCGCACTTTCTAGAGCTTCCCAGGGAGTTCTGAGGCACAGTTCAGATGGAGAGTCAGTGGGGACAAGCACTAGTTCTGAACCTAGTGTGGCTGCTACTTTTAATTCTAGGTTTGGTGCTAACAGTTCAGGGAACCACAGAGCCCTGGAAACTCAAGAATTCTTTTCTTGGAATCTAGGTAACTACCAGGGTTTATTCTGGTACTTTTCTCCTTCCCCTGCCCCCACCTTCTATAGATCATAACCCAGATCATTGTTGGCTTCCTGGGAAGATCAGTTCAGTTCAGGTCATTTTCTCAGTCGTGTCTGACTCTTTGCAAACCCAATGAACTGCCACACAGCAGGCCTCCCTGTCCATCACCAGCTCCCGGAGCTTGCTCAAATTCATGTCCATTGAGTTAGTGATACCATCCAACCATCTCATTCTCTGTCATCCCCTTCAATCTTTCCCAGCATCAGGGTCTTTTCCAATGAGTCAGTTCTTCCCATCAGGCCAAAGTATTGGAGTTCATCTTCAGCATCAGTCCTTCCAATGAATATTCAGAATTTTAGGAATGACTGGTTGGATCGCCTTGTAGTCCAAGGGACTCTCAAGAGTCTTTTCCAACACCACAGTTCAAAAGCATCAATTCTTTGGTGCTCAGTTTTCTTTATAGTCCAACTCTCACATCATATATGACTACTGGAAAAACCATAGCTTTGAATAGAAGAACCTTTGTTGGCAAAGTAATATCTCTGCTTTTTAATATGCTGTCTAAGTTGGTCATACCTTTTCTTCCAAGGAGCAAGCGTCTTTTAATTTTATGGCTACAGTCACCATCTGCAGTGATTTCTGAGCCCAAGAAAATAAAATCTCTCGGTGTTTTCCATTGTTTCCCCATCTGTTTGCCATGAAGTGATGGGACCATATGCCATGATCTTAAGTTTTCTGAATGTTGAGTTTTAAGCCAACTTTTTCACTTTCATCAACAGCTTCTTTAGTTCTCTTTCTATCATAAGGGTGGTGTCATCTGCATATTGAGGTTATTGATATTTCTCCTGGCAATCTTGATTCCAGCTTGTGCCTTGCCCAGCCTGACATTTCACACGATGTACTTTCCATATAAGTCAAATAAGCAAGGTGACAATGAATGTACTTCTTTCCTGACTTGGAACCAGTTTGTTGTTCCATGTCCAATTCTAACTCTTGCCTCTTGATCTGCATACAGGTTTCTCAGGAGGCAGGTAAGGTGATCTGGTGTTCCCATCTCTTTCAGAATTTTCCACAGTTTGTTGTGATCCACACAGTCAAAGGCTTTGGCATAGTCAATAAAGCAGAAGTAGATGATTTCTGGAACTCTCTTGCTTTTTTGATGATCCAACGGATGATGGCAATTTGATCTCTGGTTCCTCTGCCATTTCTAAATCCAGCTTGAACATCTGGAAGTTCACGGTTCACATACTGTTGAAGCCTGGCTTGGAGAATTTGGGGTATTAATTTGCTATTGTGTGACAAGAGTGCAATTGTGTGGTAGTTTGAACATTCTTTGGAATTGGAATGAAAACTGACCTTTTCCAGTATTGTGTCCACTGCTGAGTTTCCCAAATTTGCTGGCATATTGAGTGAAGCACTTTCACAGCATCATCTTTTAAGATCTGAAAGAGCTCAACTGGAATTCCATCACCTCCACTAGCTTTGTCCATAGTGATGCTTCCTAAGACCCACTTGACTTCACATTCCAGAATGTCTGACTCTAGGTGAGTGATCACATCATCGTGGTTATCTGGGTCATGAAGATCTTTTTTGTATAGTTCTTCTGTGTATTCTTGCCACCTCTTCTTAATATCTTCTGCTTCTGTTAGGTCCATAGGATTTCTGTCCTTTATTGTGCCCATCTTTGCATGAACATCAGTAACCTCAGATATGCAGATGACACCACCCTTATGGAAGAAAGTGAAGAGGAACTAAAAAGCCTCTTGATGAAAGTGAAAGTGGAGAGTGAAAAAGTTGGCCTACAGCTCAACATTCAGAAAACTAAGATTATGGCGTCCGGTCCCATCACTTCATGGGAAATAGATGGAGAAACAATGGAAACAGCATCAGACTTTATTTTGGGGGGCTCCAAAATCACTGCNTTGAAGAAGGCTTCCCAGGCAGAAGCATTTGGTTTCCCCGGGAGGTAGTTGACCGGGCTCTGTGGCCGCCTATCAGGCTTATCTGGCGATGGCTGCTGTTTGGCTGTGGGCTACAGGTAAGAGTCATGAGGTACAAGGGGGGCTTCAGTTCACCGCGGCCACACTCTCCAAGTGTGTTCCATGGCTGGGACCCCAGGTCGCACTTTCTAGAGCTTCCCAGGGAGTTCTGAGGCACAGTTCAGATGGAGAGTCAGTGGGGACAAGCACTAGTTCTGAACCTAGTGTGGCTGCTACTTTTAATTCTAGGTTTGGTGCTAACAGTTCAGGGAACCACAGAGCCCTGGAAACTCAAGAATTCTTTTCTTGGAATCTAGGTAACTACCAGGGTTTATTCTGGTACTTTTCTCCTTCCCCTGCCCCCACCTTCTATAGATCATAACCCAGATCATTGTTGGCTTCCTGGGAAGATCAGTTCAGTTCAGGTCATTTTCTCAGTCGTGTCTGACTCTTTGTAAACCCAATGAACTGCCACACAGCAGGCCTCCCTGTCCATCACCAGCTCCCGGAGCTTGCTCAAATTCATGTCCATTGAGTTAGTGATACCATCCAACCATCTCATTCTCTGTCATCCCCTTCAATCTTTCCCAGCATCAGGGTCTTTTCCAATGAGTCAGTTCTTCCCATCAGGCCAAAGTATTGGAGTTCATCTTCAGCATCAGTCCTTCCAATGAATATTCAGAATTTTAGGAATGACTGGTTGGATCGCCTTGTAGTCCAAGGGACTCTCAAGAGTCTTTTCCAACACCACAGTTCAAAAGCATCAATTCTTTGGTGCTCAGTTTTCTTTATAGTCCAACTCTCACATCATACATGACTACTGGAAAAACCATAGCTTTGAATAGAAGAACCTTTGTTGGCAAAGTAATATCTCTGCTTTTTAATATGCTGTCTAAGTTGGTCATACCTTTTCTTCCAAGGAGCAAGCGTCTTTTAATTTTATGGCTACAGTCACCATCTGCAGTGATTTCTGAGCCCAAGAAAATAAAATCTCTCGGTGTTTTCCATTGTTTCCCCATCTGTTTGCCATGAAGTGATGGGACCATATGCCATGATCTTAAGTTTTCTGAATGTTGAGTTTTAAGCCAACTTTTTCACTTTCATCAACAGCTTCTTTAGTTCTCTTTCTATCATAAGGGTGGTGTCATCTGCATATTGAGGTTATTGATATTTCTCCTGGCAATCTTGATTCCAGCTTGTGCCTTGCCCAGCCTGACATTTCACACGATGTACTTTCCATATAAGTCAAATAAGCAAGGTGACAATGAATGTACTTCTTTCCTGACTTGGAACCAGTTTGTTGTTCCATGTCCAATTCTAACTGTTGCCTCTTGATCTGCATACAGGTTTCTCAGGAGGCAGGTAAGGTGATCTGGTGTTCCCATCTCTTTCAGAATTTTCCACAGTTTGTTGTGATCCACACAGTCAAAGGCTTTGGCATAGTCAATAAAGCAGAAGTAGATGATTTCTGGAACTCTCTTGCTTTTTTGATGATCCAACGGATGATGGCAATTTGATCTCTGGTTCCTCTGCCATTTCTAAATCCAGCTTGAACATCTGGAAGTTCACGGTTCACATACTGTTGAAGCCTGGCTTGGAGAATTTGGGGTATTAATTTGCTATTGTGTGACAAGAGTGCAATTGTGTGGTAGTTTGAACATTCTTTGGAATTGGAATGAAAACTGACCTTTTCCAGTATTGTGTCCACTGCTGAGTTTCCCAAATTTGCTGGCATATTGAGTGAAGCACTTTCACAGCATCATCTTTTAAGATCTGAAAGAGCTCAACTGGAATTCCATCACCTCCACTAGCTTTGTCCATAGTGATGCTTCCTAAGACCCACTTGACTTCACATTCCAGAATGTCTGACTCTAGGTGAGTGATCACATCATCGTGGTTATCTGGGTCATGAAGATCTTTTTTGTATAGTTCTTCTGTGTATTCTTGCCACCTCTTCTTAATATCTTCTGCTTCTGTTAGGTCCATATGATTTCTGTCCTTTATTGTGCCCATCTTTGCATGAACATCAGTAACCTCAGATATGCAGATGACACCACCCTTATGGAAGAAAGTGAAGAGGAACTAAAAAGCCTCTTGATGAAAGTGAAAGTGGAGAGTGAAAAAGTTGGCCTACAGCTCAACATTCAGAAAACTAAGATTATGGTGTCCAGTCCCATCACTTCATGGGAAATAGATGGAGAAACAATGGAAACAGCATCAGACTTTATTTTGGGGGGCTCCAAAATCACTGCAGATGGTGACTGTAGCCATGAAATTAAAAGATGCTTACTCCTTGGAAGAAAAGTTATGACCAATCTAGACAGCATATTCAAAAGCAGAGACATTACTTTGCTGACTAAGGTCCGTCTAGTCAAGGCTATGGTTTTTCCTGTGGTCATGTATGGATGTGAGAGTTGGACTGTGAAGAAGGCTGAGCACCGAAGAATTGATGCTTTTGAAGTGTGGTGTTGGAGAAAACTCTTGAGAGTCCCTTGGACAGCAAGGAGATCCAACCAGTCCATTCTGAAGGAGATCAACCCTGGGATTTCTTTGGAAGGAATGATGCTAAAGCTGAAACTCCAGTACTTTGGCTACCTCATGCGAAGAGTTGACTCATTGGAAAAGACTCTGATGCTGGGAGGGATTGGAGGCATTAGGAAAAGGGGATGACAGAGGATAAGATGGCTGGATGGCATCACTGACTTGATGGACGTGAGTCTGAGTGAACTCCGGGAGATGGTGATGGACAGGGAGGCTTGGCGTGCTGCAATTCATGGGGTCACAAAGAGTCAGACACGACTGAGTGACTGAACTGAACTGAACTGAACTTGCATGAAATGTCCCCTTGGTATATGTAATTTTCTTGAAGAGACCTCTGGTCATTCCCATTCTGTTGTTTTCCTCTATTTATTTGCATTGATCACTGAGGAAGGCTTTCTTATCTCTTCTTCCTATTCTTTGGAACTCTGCATTCAAATGGGTATATCTTTCCTTTTTTCCTTTGCCTTTAGCTTCTCTTCTTTTCTCAGCCATTTGTAAGGCCTCCTCAGACAACCATTTTGCCTTCTTGCATTTCTTTTTCTTGGGGATGGTCTTGATCCCTGCCTCTTGTACAGTGTCACAAACCTCCATCCATAGTTCTTCAGGCACTCTGTCTATCAGATCTAATCCCTTGAATCTATTTGTCACATCCACTGTATAATCATAAGGAATTTGACTGAGGTCATACCTGAATGGTCTAGTGGTTTTCCCTACTTTCTTCAATTTAAGTCTGAATTTTTCAGTAAGGAGTTCATTATCTGAGCCACAGTCAGCTCTGGGTCTTGTTTTTGCTGACTGTATAGAGCTTCTCCATCTTTGGCTGCAAAGAATATAATCAATCTGATTTTGGTATTGACCATCTGGTGATGTCCATGTGTAGAGTTTTCTCTTGTGCTGTTGGAAGAGGGTGTTTGCTATGACCAGTGTGTTAACTTGCAAAACTCTGTTAGCCTTTGCCCTGCTTCGTTCTGTATTCCAAGGCCAAATTTGCCTGTTACTCCAGGTATTTTTTGACTTCCTACTTTGCATTCCAGTCCCCTATAATGAAAAGGACATCTTTTTTTGGGTGTTAGTTCTAGAAGGTCTTGTAGGTCTTCATAGAACCATTCAACTTCAACTTCTTCAGCATTGCTTGTTGGGGCATAGACTTGGGTTACTGTGATATTGAATGGTTTGCCTTGGAAATTAACAGAGATCATTCTGTCATTTTTGAGATTGTACCCAAGAACTGCATTTTGGGCTCTTTTGTTGTCTATGAGGGCTACTCCGTTTCTTCTAAGGGATCCTTGCTCACAGTAATAGATATAATGATCATCTGAGTTAAATTCACCCATTCCAGTACATTTTAGTTCACTGATTCCTAAACTGTTAATGTTCACTCTTGCCATCTCCAGTCTGACCACTTCCAATTTACCTTGATTCATGGACCTAACATTCCAGGTTCCTATGCAATGTGTTCTTTACAGCATCAGACTTTACTTCCATCACTGGTCACATGCACAGGTGGGTGGTGTTTTTGCTTTGGCTCTGTCTCTTCATTCTTTCTGTGCTTATTTCTCCTGGGAAGATAGGGTCAACCATTTGGTGTGATACCTGTGTGGGACACTTTCAGGACTGTGTCATCTGCTGGGGAATTCTGGGAACTGCAGGAGATAGACCCTTCTGTGGACAGAGGAGCCTGGCAGGCTATAGTTCATAGGGTCACAAAGAATTAGACATGACTGAAGAGACCTAGCATTCACCTACTGGTCTAGCCTAAAGCTTTACCAGCTTCCACCTCCCTCTGAATCCTTGCACCTGCGATAGGGTGGGGACAAAAAGTTAAGTATCACTGAAAGTGAAAGGAATACACACTAAATTGCTATCAGGCTTTAAAGACAAGTTTCAGGTCCCTTTTCTGGAATGGGGCTAGAGGAAAGAGAAAGCCTATTGCTCCTGGACACATAGTGGGGCGGGGAGTGGGGAGAATGGGCTTGGAATCAGGACCCTGTAGGAAACCCTTAGGCTCCTGCATAGGCATTTTAGTCCAGCTAATGATCAGTTTCATAGTCTTAAAGGCTTAACTAGGAATGGGTTCTTTTCCTTGGAATGGGATTTATGCAGAGACCTTCTAGAAATGAATGAAACAGCAACTCTCCTCCTGACTTATTTCTACCCCCTCCTGGGCTTGGTAGAGAAGGGCACCGGTGGGGTCCCCAGCCTGGAAGGGGGTCAGTGAAATGACTTTGCCCCATTCAGGCAGGCCTGTTGCCCACCCTGTAAGGACAGGGCAGCAGTCAGTAGAAGACTGATGAGTATGGACTGTGCTGGGCCTGGTCAGGGGAGGCAGCAGTTCTACCAGAGGGTTCTAGCTAGTGCAGCAACAAAATCCAAACTGAAGCCCTGTCCTGCTGCGTTGACTGCTTCAGAAGGAAGGCTGGAGGGCGTCATTAACTGGGGTTTGTGAAAAGCAGCTCAGCAGACCCCACATCACTGCATGGAAAATCAGCCACCTCCTGTGACATATTAACACTGTTTGTCTGCCATTTCAAACTATGATACTTGAACAGAGTGTATTAGTTTAATTATAGCTTATGTGCTACCAGCTTCAACTAATTAAGAGAACAGCCTGGTCACTTAAAAAGAAAGCCATTTTTACACGATGTATTAGTCTCCCTTGACTGCCCAAAGAGGAACTAACTGAGTGGCTTAAAAAACAGAAATGTGTTCTCTCGCAGTTCTGGAGGCAGAAGTCTGAAATCAAGGTGTGGGAGGACTACACTCTCTCTCAGGCCTCGAGGGAAGAATCCTTCCTCGTTTCTTCCCAGCTTCCGGCAGGGGCCGGCATTCCTTGGTGTTCGCGGCTTGTAGCTGCATCCCTGTCATCCCTGCCTCTGTTCTCACGAGGCTTTCCCCTGCTGGGTGTCTGTCTCTGTGTGTCTTCTTCCCCTTCTCACGAGAACACCAGTCATATTGGATTAAGGGTCCACCCTGCTCCAGTACGACATTATCTTAATAAATTATATCTGCAATGACCCTATTTTCAAAATAAGGTCACCTTCTCAGGTACTGGAAGTTAGAACTTCAGCCTATGTTTTAGGGGACACACAATTCAATAGACAATACAAGGTAACTTTTTTTTTTTTTCTTTTGGCATTTCCCCAGGCCTTGTGAAGGAATATTTTACCTGGGAACCTGACCAGTTCTCTAGAGTTAACCTTGACCATGCTGTTTGGGATCTCTGGCTCCTGTATGCCTCAGTTGAATCCACTGAGTACTTCTTTCTGGCTATTATTTATTCTTTACTGGGTAAAATATACATAACAAAATTTCCCATTTTAACCATATTAAATATATAACTCAGTGGCATCAGGTATGCTCATCATGTGGTACAGCCACTACTGCTGATCTCTGGCTCTTGTTTTTTATTTCCCAACATGAGAAGCTTCAACATTTGCAAGAGATAGGGTGCTGGAGGGAGGAAGAAAATAGACAGATGGCCACCTGGAAAAGTTAGGCCCCGAATAACTGCAGGCTGATCTGTAACAGGGACTTCAAACAGATCAAACCTCAACCAGTGACCACTGCTTGATTGTATTTATAATTATTCCTCTTTTGTCTTTTAGATTCTACCTCAAGATGTTTGATGACTACCCCAAGTCTCGAAGAGCCCTCATTCCATTCATCTTTTAAAGAAACCAAAGAACAAGGGAACAAAGCTCCCACGATCCTGTTGAAAAGCATCAAGCTGCTGAACCTGTAACTCTTCAAGCCCCACTGTGTATGTGTAATAGTAGTGTGGTGTCCTGGCAGCTGGCCTGAGGAGTCTGCATGGGCCCCCCTGGTGTCTCCTCCCAACCCCCTGGGGGTGTCTGTGCTGCCCTCTTGTTGAAGAATAAGGCCCCACCTTTTAATGCAGAGATATCTGCTGCTTAGCTATTCCTCCTAGAAAGTGCAGACTTTCCAATGTGTTTTTCTTTGAATGACCCAAGTACATGTGGCTTCATAACCTACTCTATAACAGTGTTAAGACTTTCTGCAGTCGAGAAAGATTTGAATTGAAGGCATTGCTTATAGAATTACTAAAGGTACACGTTTGACTCGGAGAAGGCAATGGCACCCCACTCCAGTACTCTTGCCTGGAAAATCCCATGGATGGAGGAGCCTGGTAGGTTGCAGTCCATGGGGTCGCTAAGAGTCGACTAAGCTAAGATACGACTGAGCGACTTCTCTTCCACTTTTCACTTTCATGCATTGGAGAAGGA
>SJYW01035162.1:81599-100502 GCA_006410735.1 Raphicerus campestris | reverse complement strand
TATTCTTTGGAACTCTGCATTCAAATGGGTATATCTTTCCTTTTTTCCTTTGCCTTTAGCTTCTCTTCTTTTCTCAGCCATTTGTAAGGCCTCCTCAGACAACCATTTTGCCTTCTTGCATTTCTTTTTCTTGGGGATGGTCTTGATCCCTGCCTCTTGTACAGTGTCACAAACCTCCATCCATAGTTCTTCAGGCACTCTGTCTATCAGATCTAATCCCTTGAATCTATTTGTCACATCCACTGTATAATCATAAGGAATTTGACTGAGGTCATACCTGAGTGGTCTAGTGGTTTTCCCTACTTTCTTCAATTTAAGTCTGAATTTTTCAGTAAGGAGTTCATTATCTGAGCCACAGTCAGCTCTGTGTCTTGTTTTTGCTGACTGTATAGAGCTTCTCCATCTTTGGCTGCAAAGAATATAATCAATCTGATTTTGGTATTGACCATCTGGTGATGTCCATGTGTAGAGTTTTCTCTTGTGCTGTTGGAAGAGGGTGTTTGCTATGACCAGTGTGTTAACTTGCAAAACTCTGTTAGCCTTTGCCCTGCTTCATTCTGTATTCCAAGGCCAAATTTGCCTGTTACTCCAGGTATTTTTTGACTTCCTACTTTGCATTCCAGTCCCCTATAATGAAAAGGACATCTTTTTTTGGGTGTTAGTTCTAGAAGGTCTTGTAGGTCTTCATAGAACCATTCAACTTCAACTTCTTCAGCATTGCTTGTTGGGGCATAGACTTGGGTTACTGTGATATTGAATGGTTTGCCTTGGAAATTAACAGAGATCATTCTGTCATTTTTGAGATTGTACCCAAGAACTGCATTTTGGGCTCTTTTGTTGTCTATGAGGGCTACTCCGTTTCTTCTAAGGGATACTTGCTCACAGTAATAGATATAATGATCATCTGAGTTAAATTCACCCATTCCAGTACATTTTAGTTCACTGATTCCTAAACTGTTAATGTTCACTCTTGCCATCTCCAGTCTGACCACTTCCAATTTACCTTGATTCATGGACCTAACATTCCAGGTTCCTATGCAATGTGTTCTTTACAGCATCAGACTTTACTTCCATCACTGGTCACATGCACAGGTGGGTGGTGTTTTTGCTTTGGCTCTGTCTCTTCATTCTTTCTGTGCTTATTTCTCCTGGGAAGATAGGGTCAACCATTTGGTGTGATACCTGTGTGGGACACTTTCAGGACTGTGTCATCTGCTGGGGAATTCTGGGAACTGCAGGAGATAGACCCTTCTGTGGACAGAGGAGCCTGGCAGGCTATAGTTCATAGGGTCACAAAGAATTAGACATGACTGAAGAGACCTAGCATTCACCTACTGGTCTAGCCTAAAGCTTTACCAGCTTCCACCTCCCTCTGAATCCTTGCACCTGCGATAGGGTGGGGACAAAAAGTTAAGTATCACTGAAAGTGAAAGGAATACACACTAAATTGCTATCAGGCTTTAAAGACAAGTTTCAGGTCCCTTTTCTGGAATGGGGCTAGAGGAAAGAGAAAGCCTATTGNCTCACCTCTCCCTTTTCCTTAGTTAATTATGAAAGGTGTGAAATGATTAAGTAGACTTTGAGCAGAGGAACCCTCTCTTCATTCTTCTGCTGAAAATGCAAACAATACATTAACCCCATTTCAAATTTGTGTGTTGTCTTAGTGCCTCTGTCTTCCTGAAGATTTCACAGTCCCCATTAGAGATATCATACATAGGCTAACACAGATGACTGGTGTGGATTTTATCAAAGGTCAGGTTTTAATGACCACAAAGAAGAAGAGATGACTCTGGTTGACCACAGAGGGAGAAAGTATTTTGCATATAGACTGTAAACTCTCATGTTTTTGGAAACTGATGTGTGTATGTGCTTAGCTGCTCAGTCGTGTCTGTCTCTTTGTGACCCATGGACTATAGCCCGCCAGACTCCTCTGTCCATGGGGATTCTTCAGGTAAGAATACTGGAGTGGGTTGCCATACCCTTCTCCAGGGAAGCTTCCCAACCCAGGAACTGAACCCAGGTCTCCTGCATTGCAGGAGGATTCTTTACCATCTGAGCCACCAGAGGAGCTCTGGAAACTGGTGGAAATAGCCAAATAATGAGTGTCAGACAATGGAAAGTACCGAATTGGAGTATATGCTGTTTCCCCTGACCAGACGTGTACGGTGATGGCGAAGCATCTCAGAAGCACCTAGCATCTCTTCCCTTCTGGAGTTTCTGCACCACAGTCCCCAGGATCTGTTCAAGAAGGAATCCCCAAGAGGCGCCTTGAACCTCAGTCCTTAGAAGTCCTGGGAGACAAGGCTGGAATTCACAACCAGAGGGACACCTCTAGGCAGACAATCTGCTTTGTTTGGCCCCAACAGTGTTTTAACATATTTTGGTTTTCTTTTTACATTAAAAGTTTTGAAAATTTAAAAATTAGGAAGTTTTTTCATTTTCCAGTTTCTTTTAGAACATTGGAGAATCTGGGCCTGTGGAGCCTGCCAAGAACTGGGACTGGTCAGCTGGTAGACATCAGAATTTGCAACCTCAGTGGAGGGGGGTCATCCTCAAGTGGATGCTGAAACTTTGGGCTCTCTAAGGAAGGGACTGAACCCTCTTAATCAGAATGCATGATGACATTTGTCTCTGTAGGTCTAGGTTTGTGTCCAGCATTGGTAATCTTTAGCAAATCTCCTTGAGAAGTGAGCACCAGTTTCATCAGATGTAGTGCTAAGTGTAGAAATTCACCTGATAAAATGCATAGGACACTCAAAAGATCTGAAGATGTATATGACTGAAAAATAAAAATTGTAATCATTTACATACATGTTTTGCTGTTTAAATGACTCTCAAATTATGGATAAGTAATTTTTTAAAATTAAAAGACCCCCNTGACCAGATAAAATGCATAGGACACTCAAAAGATCTGAAGATGTATATGACTGAAAAATATAAATTGTAATCATTTACATACATGTTTTGCTGTTTAAATGACTCAAATTATGGATAAGTAATTTTTTAAAATTAAAAGACCCCCAAACTTATAAATATTTAAGGTGCTGAGCTGTGTTTGTTCCTTTTTATTCTGTGTTTTTTTTTTTTTCCCCTAAGTGTTGCTTCCTTTCTTTCCTTCTCTATTTTGCCAACTTGAAATTCAGGGCCCTGAGCTGAATAAATAAAAGAGAAATATGACTTATAGAGCTTGTCAACCACAGCTTAGAACTCCAAGCAGGTGCAATAAAGGTGCAGGAGAATGTACCAAGGCTGGATGCCCCTCCAAGTGTTCAGGAATACATAGAGGAGTGGGGAAAACACACTCAGTGAAATCAGTCTTAAGGTGTAGGTTGGCCTCTGTGAAATGACTTCCGGTTCTCTCTGTGACACTTAAAACTGCCTTTATGAGATCCTTTATCTTATTACTGTCTATAATACCCAGACCAGTCCTTGATTTGTAATAAATGCTCATTGCTGCTGCTGCTGCTAAGTCGCTTCAGTCATGTCCGACTCTGTGTGACACCATAGATGGCAGCCCACGAGGTTCCCCCAGCCCTGGGATTCTCCAGGCAAGAACACTGGAGTGGGTTACCAGTTCCTTCTCCAGTGCATTAAAGTGAAAAGTGAAAAGTGAAAGTGAAGTTGCTCAGTCATGTCTGACCCTTTGCGACGCCATGGACTAGAGCTTACCAGGCTCTTCTGTCCATGGGATTTTCCAGGCAAGAGTACTGGAGTGGGGTGCCATCGCCTTCTCCTGAATGCTCAATAAATGTTAGTTAGCTATTATTTGCTCAGTGTGTGCAATCTCAGGATGAAACTGCTTTTCAGCAGTTTCATGTTCTTGCCACTAGAGGGTGTTCTTTAGAATTTTATTTAGGACAACTCTGATTTATTATTCTTCGGTCTAACTCACATGTTTGAAATTTAAGAAACTCTTATAATTACAGTTTATCATGATTTCTTAATTTAAATATAAGGTAGAATTAACTTCATATAATTTTATTTGTTTTTAGATTTTTTTTTTGATGTGGACAATTTTCAAAGTCTTTATTGAATTTATTACAATATTGCTTCTAGTTTATGCTTTGATTTTGTCGTTGCTATTGTCACTGTTTCTCATGCTTTGTTTTTTTTGGCTGCAAAGCATGTTGGCTCTTAGCTACCTGACCAGGAATTGAACTAGCACCCCGTGCATTGGGAGGTGAAGTCTTAACCACTGGACGCCCAGGGAAGTCCCAACTTCATGTAATTTTAAATATTCTTTTGATAACCGAGGTATTCTCAGTGCTCTAGGGCTATTGCTTTCAACTCGATTTCTCTGTTTAGGTCTAGGATATGCATGCAGAAGGAATACAATAAAAGTCTGAAGGTATGCTCACCCCTAAACATATTTCCCTTTTCTCCTGACACTGAAGTGCAACAAAAATATGTTTATTTTAGGTGGAGTGCTTTTTGTTTTCAAATCAGGGCTAAAATAAAACTGGCTCAGTTAACCAGCTACTCTGTCTTGCTCTTGCTGAAACGTTCATGGAGGCAATGTTTTCCTACTGACCTGTAGGAGGTGTTGTAATATTTTGTTTGCTTTCTGAGTTAAAGAGATAAAGCACACTTAGGACATCAGCTAGTTCCACCCCTTCCTGTTACAGATGGAGACGCTAAAACCCAGTGTTAAATGCCTTCCAAGGTGTTGCACAGCTGGTTTTATCTTGTCCGTTTAAGGGTCAGAAGTCTTTTTTTTCTTCGTTAAGCACAGCAGGCTTTTATAGGAGACCCAGCAGAGCCTTCCTAGATAGGTGTGGGTTTAAGGCCTGAGCACACTCAGCAATCACTTATCAATACTTATGATGTGAAAATGGTGAGAGGTGGGGACATAGTGTTGAATTAGACATTATTCTTGCCCTTTATGGGCTGTCATTTGGATTTCTGAAGAGCTACTGCAGGAGAAAAATAGCCAGAGCTTAACTGTGATGCCACAGTTCAGATGCACAGATTGTTATGGGCTTTGGAGGAACCTGTTCCCCTCACTCTGTGGGGAGGATCCAGCTGCTGCCCTTATCTTGAACCTATTTGATAAAATGAAGGTGCAGGAGAGAAGACACGCGTGTTCAGTAAATGTCACAACTTTCCCCATTCCCTAACACTTACTTCACGTGGAGCAACATCGGTTCTGCCTTGTTCAGAAGAAAAGACTGCTAACGAGAAGTTTGGGATTAAATAGTGATTTAGGTGGTTTAAACTCTTTCAAAAACCAATTAATAAACCTATGATTTTACTGTCCCACAGTTTTGCAATAACTGTCTTGACTTTTCGTGGTAACCTCANCGGTTCTGCCTTGTTCAGAAGGAGAAAAGACTGCTAACGAGAAGTTTGGGATTAAATAGTGATTTAGGTGGTTTAAACTCTTTCAAAAACCAATTAATAAACCTATGATTTTACTGTCCCACAGTTTTGCAATAACTGTCTTGACTTTTCGTGGTAACCTCATGACAACTCGCCAAGAAGCAAGGGAGAAAACTCTTGGCTTGTGAAAGGATGGATTTGTGAGGAGTCATTTCCTTTCTTGCCCAGCTTTTTGATTATCTACTAGGCTGTGGGCTGAGGTCCAGGCATGGCAAATACACAGGATAACAATACATGTAAAGCAAAACCTTCTAGAGAAGGCTCCTGATTGTTTTATAGCATCTATACTCTCCCATGATAAAAGAGGCATGGTGCCAGACAGTCATGTAGGTGCTTGGGTGATTTAATAGCCATCGAGTGGATTTAATTTCTAAACAAGAGATTCGCATTTTCTCTATAAGTCCACTGAGCTGTGATCTTAAAAGGTTCTGTGTCATTTGTATCGTGTCCTCTTTCTCCCCATTAACCACAGCTTAGGGTCTGGATGAGTGACATATTCTTTGGGAAAAGGTCAGAGTATGTACTATACCGTGTTAATGCCTTTTGTCCTAACCTTCATGGGTACAGGGCTTAGCTTTGCTCAGTGTAGTCGGAGTCCAGGTGAAGGATTTCCATTATCCTCTCCACCTGGCAGCTGGCTGGGAGGAGGGGAGAACAGAGAGAGAAAGCGGGGGAAGGTAGGGTTTCCTGGGAGGAGTGGGGTGGGAGTGGGGGATGGTTGACAGGGAAGTGAGGCAAATGGTCTTGGGAGTGGGGCCTTCTGACAGAATGGTTTCTTCCTTTCCCTGGTGTCCAGGTCTGTATAATCCAGATCCTCGCCTTACCCTCCCAGGGGAAAAAAAAATTCCCTCTGAGAGAGAAAGTAAGCCCTTCTCAGAGCTCCTTTTTTATAAGGGAAGAAGCTGAGTTTCTTAAAACATAAGCCATATGGCTGTGCCTCGAGATAAATAGTTTAACTGTATTTCTGTCCGCTCACCTCATAAAGATGGTTTTAAGTCCGTGGAGCAGTGTCACTTGTCAGAAAGAGGTGAAGGAACTGTTCCGAGAAGCGCGTGGCAGCATCCAAGTTCTGGGAGGCCAGTGTGGGGAGAGGACAGCAGCCAGAGGAACGAGAGTGGGCAGGTTTTCCTTCTGCACCGGCTTTGTTTTCCTTTACTTCAGAGGCCCCGAAGAAGACGATCCTCTTGTGGTGCATTTTTCAGCACTGACTAGAAAGCAAGTCGGAGAAGGCTATGGCACCCCACTCCAGTGTTCTTGCCTGGAGAATCCCAGGGATGGGGGAGCCGTGGGCTGCCGTCTCTGGGGTTGCACAGAGTCGGACACAACTGAAGTGACTTAGCAGCAGAAAGCAAGTACTATAAAAATCATTAAAATTTTATTAATTCATTAATCCATTAATTCATTTTGTTAATTACTTCTTTAATGTAAGATTCTTACACTATAGAGGTATAGACATAAATGTAAACTGTGTTAAGTTAAAGATACATATTGTACAAACTCTAGGGCAACAATTTAACAAAGAGATATAAATAATAAATTAATAGAAAAAATGAAAAGCAATCACAAAAAAGTTAACCCTTAATCCCCAAATAACATAGGAAAAGTAGAAGAAATGAAAACAAAGAAAAAAAACAGAAAGGAAAAATAGCAGATAGTGAGATAATATTTGTGGGGAGCCTGAGAAGGGTTTGGAGGGGCTGTCACATCAACTGAGCCCTCACTATGTCAATTTATGAAACTAGAGATGAACTTTAAATATAGGCAAAACCCTCAACATATTTTATTGAAAATTTGAGATAGAAAAATGTAAAAGAAGAAAACAAGTCCTGTAGCTTTCTATACAGGAGTCGTTTGGACTCTAGGGGCTCTACCTAATCCTTATCTGGTCTTGAGTGCAAGTGAAGTCTACTCTTCACTGACATATGATGCATTCCTATTCTGAAATTGCAGGTGCTAGGAATGCTCTAACTCTCCACCCCCCAACTTGGCAACTAGCAGGATTACCATCAGAGCCTAATGTAGCCGAAACACCACCACACTTTGTCAACTGTTCTAATACACTCTCCTCCATCCTAAAAGCCATAGAACTACGTTAGGTAAAAGCAGATTTGTTCTGCCCTGTAACAAATCTGCCTTGATAGATTCATTATCTTGCTTTAGCCTGTAAGCACTGTAAGGAAAACCCAGATGCCTGGTGATTGCTGAAGACACATCATAGCAAATTTTTCATTCATTAAGCAAATTTATACTGAGAAAACTATGCAGGAGAAGGGATTTGAATCCTTACCTTGTACAACAAACAAAAATTAACTCAAAGTGAATCATAAAGCTAAATGTAAGAAATTAAATTATAAAAACCCATAGACGCAAACACAGGAATAAATCTTTATGATGTTGGATTAGGCAGTGATTTCTTAGATATGCTGCCAAAAGCACAAGGAATAATAGAGAAGATTGGCACCTGAACTTCATTACAATCGAAATCTTTTGTACCTCAAAGTTCAATTCAGTTGCTCAGTCGTGTCTGCCTCTTTGGGACCCCATAGACTGCAGCACACCAGGCCTCCCTGTCCGTCACCAACTCCCGGAGCTTACTCAAGCTCATGTCCATTGAGTCGGTGATGCCATCCAACCATCTCATCCTCTGTTGTCCCCTTCTCCTCCTGTGTGGACTGCAGCCTCAGGTTCTTTTCCAGTGAGTCAGTTCTTCGCATCAGGTGGCCAAAGTATTGGAGTTTCAGCTTCAGCATCAGTCCTTTCAATGAATATTCAGGACTGATTTCCTTTAGGATGGACTGGTTGGATCTCCTTACTGGCTAAGGGACTCTCAAGAGTCTTCTCCAACACCATAGTTCAAAAGCATCAGTTCTTCAGCTCAGTTTTTGCTTCAAAGAACACCACCAAAAAGTAAAAAGGCAACCCACAGACTGGATTGTCAGTCGTATATCTTATAAGGGGCTTATATCCAGAATATAAAAACCTCTTACAACTCATTAATAAAAGGACAGATAACCCAATTAAAAATGGACAAAGGATTTGAAAAGACATTTCTTTAGAAAAGATATACAAATGCCCAAAAAGGACATAAAGAGAAGCTCAACATTATTAGTCATTAGAGAAATGCAATCACAATCACAATTAGATACTTTTCACACCCACTAGAACGATGATAATAAAAAAGGTAATAACGAGGGTTGATGAGGGTGTGAAGAAATCAGAGCCCTTAAACATTTGCTGGTGGAAAGATAAAATGGTGCACCATCTTTAGAAAACAGTTTGGTGGTTCCTGAAATGTTCCTGAAAATGTTAAAGATAGGTTACCCAATAATTCATAAATTCTATTGTTAGGTATTTACCTTCTTTTAGTTGGGTTAAAGCAGCAAGTAACCCGAAAAGACAACTGATTAAATACCTCTTGGCAGGAATTAGTTTGACTGAACCCTTTTCACAAGGTTATAGAGGAACCCAAAGAAAGACTGAGAAGTGCTTGGAGTGCCCTCTGGTGGGGACTGTTTAGAAGTGCACTAGGTGCTGTGTGCACCTGGGGACTGGGAAGAGAATTAGGGCACCCCATGGACTGGGGAGAGAGGTCAGAAAAGAAGCAGGAGGTAAATCTTAAGGGAGAGAGATTTGACTAGCTATAGGAAGACAAAGAACCTGGCTGTGAGTTCCCCATCGCTGGAGTGTTCACGAAGAGAATGGAAGATAATTTGCGGAAGGTCAGGTTGAATAGAAGCTAGGGTTTCGACTAATGTTCTCTAAGCCCTCTTCAGGGTTTATGACTCTAAGTGCTAGGCTGCTGCTGCTGCTAAGTCGCTTCAGTCGTGTCTGACTCTGTGCGACCCCTTAGACGGCAGCCCACCAGGCTCCCCCGTCCCTAGGATTCTCCAGGCAAGAACACTGGAGTGGGGTTACCATTTCCTTTTCCAAGGCATGAAAGTGAAAAGTAAAAGTAAAGTTGCTCAGTCATGTCTGACTCCTAGCGACCCCATGGACTGCAGCCTACCAGGCTCCTCCATCCATGGGATTTTCTAGTACTGGAGTGGGTTGCCATTGCCTTCTCCGAAGTGCTAGGCATTGAAGACAAAATTCCTGGTTGACAAATTTTGCTGGGCTAACGTGGCCTACGATTCCAACTGGTACCTTAGGAAATCAATCTAGCCCCACCTAGTAGCTCTCAAGGCATCAATAATTCAGTTGCATTGGGCTTTGAGTCTAATACCTGGATGTGAGTGGATGGAAAAATGCAGGGCTCAAGGAGTTGACCTCAGTTCCAGGGAGAGCCTTATCTTCTGGAGCACCAAATTTTGGGCAATAGCTACAGATGTTCTGCCTACAAAAGTGGGGTTAGTGCTCCCAAACACTTGCACTACTTGTATTTAAAGGAACCAGTGGAGAAAAGAAGATGGAGAAACTGTGATAGAGGAGAAGCAACTCTAAGAAAAATATGGGTGACTTGATTATGCTAATCACTTTATTAGACAAATTTTTCTTTTTCATACATTTTTAGGAGAAAGAAGAACATAAGAAAGCAAAATGGTATTAGAGATGTTTTTTCCTTATCAACTTGATAAGGAATCATTTATTTACAAAAAACCTGCCTGTGTTCTGAGTTATATGTATGTTGAGTTTGCTATACATCAATGAAACTACAACTCCAATCAAGACACGGAATCTTTCCTCATCCTAAAGATTCCTTATGCCTGTTTGTAGTCCACTCTTCCCTCCAGCCCTAGTCACAGACAACACTGAAGTGATTTTCTTCACCATAGTTTTGTTCTTTAGTCTCTAAGTCGTGTCCAACTCTGTGTAGTCCCACAGACTAGCTCTGCAGGCTCCCCATGGGATTATTCAGGCAAGAATACTGGAGGGGGTTGTCAATTCCTTCTCCTGGGTATCTTTCCGACCTAGGAATCAAACCCGGGTCTCCTGCATTGCAGGCAGATAGATTCTTTACTGTCAAAGTCACCAGACTGGTTGGATGACACCAAGTAAGCGCATCCTTCTGAGACTGTCTGCCTGTGTGCTGAGTTGTGTCCATCTCTTGGAGAAGGCGACGGCACCCCACTCCAGTACTCTCGCCTGGAAAATCCCATGGATGGAGGAGCCTGGAGGCTGCAGTCCACGGGGTCGCGAACAGTCGGACACGACTGAGCAGATTCACTTTCACTTTTCACTTTCATGCATTGGAGAAGGAAATGGCAACCCACTCCAGTGTTCTTGCCTGGAGAATCCCGGGGACGGGGGAGCCTGGTGGGCTGCCGTCTCTGGGGTCGCACAGAGTCGGACACGACTGAAGCGACTCAGCAGCAGCAGCTTCGCCATTTGCATTTTATCTAAACGGAATCCTACAGGATGCACTCTACTGTTATGTTGGCTTCTAAACTGGGCATCACAAGGCAGTCATGAGGCTCATCCATGTGCTTGTGTGAATCAGCAGAGATGAGGACCATTCCATTGTTTGGAAACATCGTTATTTCATCTTCCTTCTTGAAAAGCATTTTTGTGGTATATAGAATTCTTAGTAAACAGTTTTTTTAAAAAAACTGTAAGTGCTGGTGTACGGGATGATCCGGGGAGGTGGGGTGGGGAGGGAGCNATTACAGCATGGCGTTATGCATGCCCAATGCTGTAAACTCGGATTCAGATAATCCTCAGCTCTTAATGAACACCATGACGAAATTTTACCTTGGGTTCCATGGTCAGGCATTCAGTCTCAGCTGGGGCTCATTAGTTGGCCAGATACTGTTTCTTATAGGAAAATAGACATTTGATGAGAAGAACATGACTTTGCTCCAGTACCTTCGGATTCTGAATGATTCTGGGGCTGGACAGAAATTCTGTATAGTATCCTTATCTGCTGCAGACACTGTGCTCATCACAGGATCTTCTGAGTTACAAGGCCCAAGTGGCTGGGAGCTTTCATTAACTGGACTAATTTCAGAGGCTTCTCTTGCTTTTGGCTGAATAATCTGGAAAACTTGTGGGTTTCTTGGTCAATGAATCAGAGTAATTAAGCACTTAGATGTGGCATATGTGTAGCATGAGCTTCCTTTCCAATCTGCCCAAGCCAGTTCCAGTTGATTCTAAAAGATATAATCTCAGCCAACACAGTCTTTAATGTCTTATTCTCTTGGACGTTTTCACTCTTACATAGATCTTCAACATTTTGGTGATGTCCTGGAATAAAACTTAGACTCTTATAGAACTTCAATATTTTACTCCCTTGGACAAATGCCGTGGTTTGCTAACCATTGTTCTAGAGTATCTTCAGTCAAACATATTCTGTCATCACAAGAATTCATTTCTTCCCAAGTCTTACTTCTGACCTACCTCAGAAGTCCCATTAGAACAATTCTTCAACCATATTAAGAACCATGGACTCTACCACCTTTTACTTTCTCTCATCCCCCCTCATAGCCTTACTTCCCTCCATATCCCACTTGGTTCCACTGATTGTCATTAACACAATAACTATGTTATTAACACAATAACTAGCTCTTTACTCACACTGGTGATTTTCTTGCTATATCTGGCAAACCCCAGTTCTGGGGAAATCTCTCAACTTTATCTGGGCCTCCACACCAGCCTGCAGCCTGGTCTCGCTCTAAATTGATGAGCACACAATACAAATGGATCCTTGGTCATCGTAACCATATTTCCCTCATCAGTTAGTTGGTCTTTTCTTGAGTCAGCTTGTCCACATTTCCTCCCTTCTGTCAACTTTCAACCCCCAAGCCCCTGCTCTTCATCCACTTATGATGTTACTTTTTATTTCAGTGAGAAAATACTCTCCCTTCTACGGCTGTGTGTGAACAACTCTTGCTTCTCTCTAAGACTCCTCTTTCAAAAACCCCTCCATGGTTTGGCTACCAACCTCTTATATCAGCACTCCTTGAAAGACTTTCCTCTGTTTTTCTCCTCCCATTCTCTCCTCATGCATCTCCAGTCCATCCCTCCACTGAAACCACTCTTCTGAAGGCCAACAAAGACTTTCATCTTGTTTTGTCAATATTCAGTTCTTTCCTTATCTGACTCAGAGTCTCAACAACATATGAAATAGGTTTTCACTAATCCTTCTCAAAACCCTGTCTTCACTTGGTTCTGGGATACCACGCTCTACTGGTTTCTCTTCCAGGTTTCCAGCCACTCTTATTTATCTCCTGTCTGGCTTCTGCTGACTTTAACCTTAAATCCTGGAATTTCCCAGCACTCAACCTTAAATTAAGACTGTTTTTCTGCTCATTTAACAGGCGATCTCAAATAATGGCATAATTTAAAATATCACTTATATTGTGTCTGTGCATTCAGGCTGCTATAACAAAAAAATACCATAGACTGGTTGGTTTAACCAGCAAACAATTCTTTCTCATAGTTCTAGAGGCTGGGAAGCCCAAGATCAAAGTGCTAGCAGATTTTGTTGCATGAAGGAGGACCCCTTCCAGGGCCTGAAAGAGGGCTCTTGTCTAACACTTGGAAATGAATTGTCTGAGGAGACACATGTGCTGCCAAAGCAAGAGACTTTATTAGGAAGGGGCAGCCAGGTAGAGATCAGTAGGGTAAGGGAACCCAGGAGAACTTCTCTGAACACTTCTACGGCTCGAAGTCTCAGGTTTTGTGGTGATGGGATTAGTTTCCAGGTTGTCTCTGGCCAATTACTCTGACTCAGGGTCCTTCCTGGTGGTGCATGCATTACTTAGCCAAGATGGAACCCAAAAAGGATTCTAGGAGGTGGTAGGAAATGTGGTGTCTCCTTTTGAACTTTCCTGAATTCTTCTGGTTGGTGGTGGCTTGTTAGTCCTATGTTCCCGACCAGGACCTTCTGTCATAAAATAACTCATGCAGCCCTGTCTAACTCAATGAAACTATGAGCCATGCCATGTGGGNTTGTAAGATTGGGTGTGTTTCCCAAGGGATTATAGAAGGAGCAGAAAATGTTAATCCCTGTGAACCTAAAATACACCCATAGCCTGCCAGAGTGAGGGCCATGGAGGTTGGGTGATAAGCAAAATTTTAGTCTAAATCAACCTCACAGTGGACCTAAGTCTCTGAATTTACCTCAGTTGTAAAGACCTTGATACTGGGAAAGATTGAAGGCAAAAGCAGAAGAGAGCAGAGGATGAGATGGTTAGATGGTATCACAGTCTCGACATGAATTTGAACAAACTGTGGGAGATAGTGAAGGACAGGGAAGCCTGGTGTGCAGTAGTCCATGGGGTTGCAAAGAGTCAGACACGACTTAGCAACTGAAAAACAACAACACATTTCTGTACATACCTCCAGCCCTGATATCCAAATCATACACAGTGTCTTCAAACTTGTGCATTCACCTGTCTTCCCAATAATTTCACTTGAATAACCACTAGATATGATGATAGTGTTTCTATCCCAACCTGAGTTCTCCCTAAGTTCTTGAACGCATGATTGAAATAGGCCCACTGGTAACTGACAGAATCACCACCTTCACTTGTGGACTGAAGGCTAATAAGGTAGGGAGATCCAAGCAGAAGACCCTGGGACTTTTCCCCCTACCAGTCCCTGGGTGATCTGCAATAGTTGGTACCACCATTGAAGGCTTGAAAGACACAGAAATGGTGATTCCTTCCATATCCTCACTTAATTCATCTGTTGGTCTAGCCATAAGGCAGATGGGTCTTGGAGAATGACTGTGTGTTTTTGGAAGATTAATCAGATGTGTTATAGCTGGAATAGGTGCCATGGAAGACTGAGCCACCTGTTCTTCCAACTTGCTTACGTTTTAGAACCATTTCAACTCAATTACAGCATGGCGTTGTGCATGCCCAATGCTGTAAACTCGGATTCAGATAATCCTCAGCTCTTAATGAACACCATGACGAAATTTTACCTTGGTCAGGCATTCAGTCTCAGCTGGGGCTCATTAGTTGGCCAGATACTGTTTCTTATAGGAAAATAGACATTTGATGAGAAGAACATGACTTTGCTCCAGTACCTTCGGATTCTGAATGATTCTGGGGCTGGACAGAAATTCTGTATAGTATCCTTATCTGCTGCAGACACTGTGCTCATCACAGGATCTTCTGAGTTACAAGGCCCAAGTGGCTGGGAGCTTTCATTAACTGGACTAATTTCAGAGGCTTCTCTTGCTTTTGGCTGAATAATCTGGAAAACTTGTGGGTTTCTTGGTCAATGAATCAGAGTAATTAAGCACTTAGATGTGGCATATGTGTAGCATGAGCTTCCTTTCCAATCTGCCCAAGCCAGTTCCAGTTGATTCTAAAAGATATAATCTCAGCCAACACAGTCTTTAATGTCTTATTCTCTTGGACGTTTTCACTCTTACATAGATCTTCAACATTTTGGTGATGTCCTGGAATAAAACTTAGACTCTTATAGAACTTCAATATTTTACTCCCTTGGACAAATGCCGTGGTTTGCTAACCATTGTTCTAGAGTATCTTCAGTCAAACATATTCTGTCATCACAAGAATTCATTTCTTCCCAAGTCTTACTTCTGACCTACCTCAGAAGTCTCATTAGAACAATTCTTCAACCATATTAAGAACCATGGACTCTACCACCTTTTACTTTCTCTCATCCCCCCTCATAGCCTTACTTCCCTCCATATCCCACTTGGTTCCACTGATTGTCATTAACACAATAACTATGTTATTAACACAATAACTAGCTCTTTACTCACACTGGTGATTTTCTTGCTATGCCCTCTCCCCAGCCCATTGCATATCTGGCAAACCCCAGTTCTGGGGAAATCTCTCAGCTTTATATGGGCCTCCACACCAGCCTGCAGCCTGGTCTCGCTCTAAATTGATGAGCACACAATACAAATGGATCCTTGGTCATCTTAACCATATTTCCCTCATCAGTTGGTCTTTTCTTGAGTCAGCTTGTCCACATTTCCTCCCTTCTGTGAACTTTCAACCCCCAAGCCCCTGCTCTTCATCCACTTATGATGTTACTTTTTATTTCAGTGAGAAAATACTCTCCCTTCTACGGCTGTGTGTAAACAACTCTTGCTTCTCTCTAAGACTCCTCTTTCAAAAACCCCTCCATGGTTTGGCTACCAACCTCTTATATCAGCACTCCTTGAAAGACTTTCCTCTGTTTTTCTCCTCCCATTCTCTCCTCATGCATCTCCAGTCCATCCCTCCACTGAAACCACTCTTCTGAAGGCCAACAAAGACTTTCATCTTGTTTTGTCAATATTCAGTTCTTTCCTTATCTGACTCAGAGTCTCAACAACATATGAAATAGGTTTTCACTAATCCTTCTCAAAACCCTGTCTTCACTTGGTTCTGGGATACCACGCTCTACTGGTTTCTCTTCCAGGTTTCCAGCCACTCTTATTCATCTCCTGTCTGGCTTCTGCTGACTTTAACCTTAAATCCTGGAATTTCCCAGCACTCAACCTTAAATTAAGACTGTTTTTCTGCTCATTTAACAGGCGATCTCAAATAATGGCATAATTTAAAATATCACTTATATTGTGTCTGTGCATTCAGGCTGCTATAACAAAAAAATACCATAGACTGGTTGGTTTAACCAGCAAACAATTCTTTCTCATAGTTCTAGAGGCTGGGAAGCCCAAGATCAAAGTGCTAGCAGATTTTGTTGCATGAAGGAGGACCCCTTCCAGGGCCTGAAAGAGGGCTCTTGTCTAACACTTGGAAATGAATTGTCTGAGGAGACACATGTGCTGCCAAAGCAAGAGACTTTATTAGGAAGGGGCAGCCAGGTAGAGATCAGTAGGGTAAGGGAACCCAGGAGAACTTCTCTGAACACTTCTACGGCTCGAAGTCTCAGGTTTTGTGGTGATGGGATTAGTTTCCAGGTTGTCTCTGGCCAATTACTCTGACTCAGGGTCCTTCCTGGTGGTGCATGCATTACTTAGCCAAGATGGAACCCAAAAAGGATTCTAGGAGGTGGTAGGAAATGTGGTGTCTCCTTTTGAACTTTCCTGAATTCTTCTGGTTGGTGGTGGCTTGTTAGTCCTATGTTCCCGACCAGGACCTTCTGTCATAAAATAACTCATGCAGCCCTGTCTAACTCAATGAAACTATGAGCCATGCCATGTGGGGCCACCTAAAACAGACAGGCCATGGTGGAGAGTTCTGATAAAACATGTGCCAGCAAATCTGGAAAACTCAGCAGTGGCCACAGGACTGGAAAATATTAGTTTTCATTCCTATCCCAAAGAAAGTCAATGCCAAAGAATGCTCAAACTACCACACAATTGTACTCATCTCACACACTAGCAAAGAAATGGTCGAAATTCCAAGCCAGGCTTCAACGGTATGTTAACTGTGAATTTCCAGATGTTCAAGCTGGATTTAGAAAAGGCAGAGGAACCAGAGATCAAATTGCCAACATTCGTTGGATCATCAAAAAAGCAAGAGAGTTCCAGAAGAACATCTACTTCTGCTTTATTGACTATGCCAAAGCCTTTAACTGTGTGGATTGCAATAAACTGTGGAAAATTCTGAAAGAGATGGGAATACCAGACCACCTTACTTGCCTTCTGAGAGATCTGTATGCAGGTCAAGAAGCAACAATTAGAACTGGACATGGAACAAAAAACTGGTTGTATATTGTCACCCTGCTTATTTAACTTATATGCAGAGTACATCATGAGAAACACGGGGCTGGATGAAGCACAAGCTGGAATCAAGATGGCCGAGAGAAATATCAATAACCTCAGATATGCAGATGACACCACCCTTATGGCAGAAAGTGAAGAAGAACCAAAGAGCCTCTTGATGAAAGTGAAAGAGGAGAGCGAAAACGTTGGCTTAAAGCTCAACATTCAGAAAATGAAGATCATGGCATCTGGTCCCATCACTTCATGGCAAATAGATGGGGAAACAGTGGAAACAGTGGCAGACTTTATTTTCTTGGGCTCCAAAATCATTGCAGATGGTGACTACAGCCATGAAATTAAAAGATGCTTACTCCTTGGAAGAAAAGTTATGACCAACCTAGATAGCATATTCAAAAGCAGAGACATTACTTTGCCAACAAAGGTCCGTCTAGTCAAGCTATGGTTTTTCCAGTGGTCACGTATGGATGTGAGAGTTGGACTATAAAGAAATCTGAGTGCCGAAGAATTGATGCTTTTGAACTGTGGTGTTGGAGAAGACCATTCAACCCACTATATGCACAATTATTTCTTACCAGGATCAGTGCAATAGCTTTTTAACTGGTTTCCATATTTTAATTTCCACATCCCCATGAACACACACACAGAATTTTTTTACAATTAAATATAACTCCTTACCATGGCCCACAGAGTAGATAAATCTGGCCTCTGCCTATCTCTGATCTCATTTATTAGATACTATTGATATTATCCAGGCTAGTAGGTGACCCTCAAACAGAGAAAAGGGGCTTCCAGGTGGTGCTAGTGGTAAAGAACCTGTCTACCAATGTAGGTTAGACAAAAGAGACATGGGCTTGATCCCTGGGTTGGGAAGATTCCCTGGAAGAGGGCATGGTGTCCCACTCTAGTATTTTTACCTGGGGAATCCCATGGACAGAAGAGTCTGGCAGGCTACAGTTCATAGATCCCCAAAAGTCAGGCAAAACTGAAGTGACTTAGCATGCACACAGGGCAAAATGGGGGCCAATCAGATTCTCACGAGCATGAAAGGCCAGCCATTCTAAGCAGGTGTAGTGTAAATAACACACATCCAGAAGCTTGAGCTGAAATCAGTGTTCAAACTTCACAGAGGCTGCAGGGAGCTTGCGGGGAGTGAGATGGCTGAGAACACTTCTACAGGTTAAGTCTCAGCAGCAGGGGGCAGAGAAGACATCAGAGGGTGAAGACTCACTTACTTGCTGTTGTTCTGTCCCTAAGTTGTGTCTGACCCTTTGTGACCCCATGGACTGCAGCACACCAGGCTTCTCTGTTCTTCACTGTCTTGACTATCTCCCACACACTTATAGGGTGTCTTATCAATCTTCAGTGCTCTGTCTTCATTATGGTCCAATTCTCACATCCATACATGACTACTGGAAAGACCATAGCTTTGACTATGTGGACCTTTGTCAGCAAAGTGATGTCTTTGCTTAATACACTGTCTAGATTTGCCATAGCTTCCTTTCCAAGAAGCAATCATCTTCTAATTTCATGGCTGCAGCCACCATCTGCAGTGATTTTAGAGCCCGAGAAGAGGAAATCTGTTACTGCTTCCACCTTTTCCCACCCCACCCCTCTATTTGCCATGAAGTGATAGGACTAGATGCCATGATCTTAGTTTTTTAATGCTGAGTTTTAAGCCAGATTTTCCCCTGTCCTCTTTCACCCTCATCAAAAGGCTCTTTAGTTTCTCTTTGCTTTTCATGGTCAAATCACAACCTACCATGATCTAATACTAATGTGTTACAAATCAGGTACTAAATCTAGTCAGAACTGCAAATCATATAAGAACTGTCAGTGGTGGCTCAGTGGTAAAGAATCTGCCTGCTGATGCAGGAGACATGGGTTCCATCCCTGATGGGGGAAAATCCCACATACCCTGGAGCAACAAA